>MCJB01051889.1:4596-31233 GCA_002018475.1 Nicotiana obtusifolia
GGGGGGGGGGGGGGAAGGAAATCAAAAGAGAAATTGTGTGATAAGTTTCATCATTATCTCATCTTGATCTACGTACCCCTATATGTAATCAGGAGGTCTAGAAGATCATCCATTTACAAAATATAGCATAACAAATGCCAGGCGCATTTGCTGATTTGAAAAGGATAACTAAGTCACATATCCCTACAGAGAATGTACCTATCCGAATTATGTCCCAGCGACCATCTATTAGAATGATAGCCAGTGAACCTAAAGCACGCCTGAAGCGTGGTGGGCCTTTGGGTTCTAAGGATCGAAATCCTCAAAAAAGAAAATCGATAAATGATAACGATACTACGAAGGGATCTCCTAAAGAGACCCAAGATCTGATTAGTTATGAGATTCCTGAAGAAATCAATGAACCTGAGACTCAAGTGAGTGAGAAGCTTTTAATAAGTTCTACTGGTGAAGGGATTAATTTAAATCGATCTGAAATAGTGGTGGATAAAATTTTTGCATGTAATGTTGCAATTAACATTATGCAAGATAGTGAAGATCTTGAACCCCAATCTGTCAAAGAATGTTGACAAAGATCTGATTGGCCAAAATGGCAAGAGGCAATTCAATCAAAATTGAACGCACTTGCTAAAAGAGAGGTCTTTGGACCAGTAGTCCAAACACCTGCTAGTATAAAATCACTTGGTAATAAATGGGTTTTTGTGCGAAAAAGGAATGATAAAAATAAAATTTAAAGATACAAAGCTCGCCTTGTCGCACACGGATTCTCACAACGACCTGGAGTCGATTTTGATGAAACATATTCACTTGTTATGGATGCCATAACATTTCGATATCTCATCAGTTCAGCACTACATGAAAAGCTTGAAATACATCTAATGGATGTAGTACAGCTTATCTGTACGGTTCACTTGATAATGTAATTTATATGAAAATTCCTGAAGGATTTAAAATGCCTAAAGCATATTCAAAATCTCGGGAAAGGTAATCAATCAGATTACAAAGATCTTTGTACGGTTTAAAGCAATCTGGGTGTATGTGGTATAATCGCCTTAGTGAATATTTGCTGAAAGAGGGTTACATAAATAATGTTATTTGTCCATGTATTTTTATAAAGAAAAAGGCATCAGAATTTGTTATACTTGTAGAAGAGCTCCAAAAGGCAACTGAATATCTTATGAAAGAATTTGAGATGAAAGATCTTGGAAAGACAAAACTTTATCTTGGTCTGCAAATTGAACATTTAGCAGACGGGATCTTTATCCATTAATATGCCTATACAGAAAGGGTCTTAAAACTCTTTTACATGGACAAAGCGCACCCATTGAGTACACTAACGGTTGCTCGATCACTTGAAGTGAATAAGGATTTGTTCCGATCTCCAAAAGAGGATGAGGAACTCCTTGGTCCCGAAATACCTTATCTTAATAAATTGGTGCACTTATGTATCTTGCTAATGCTACAAGGCCTGACATAACATTTTCTATTAATTTACTAGCAAGATATAGCTCTTCTCCTACAAATAGATTTGGAATGAGATTAAGCATATTTTGTGATATTTAAAGGGAACTCTTGAAATGGGTTTGTTTTATGCTAATAAAGGTAGTTCAGATCTTGTTGGTTATGCAGATGCAGGTTATTTATCTGATCCTCATAAAGCTCGATCTCAAACCGGGTACGTGTTTACATGTGGAGGTACTGTCATATCATGACGCTCCACAAAGCAATCTATTGTTGCTTCTTCTTCAAATCATGCTGAGATAATAACTATTCATGAAGTAAGTAGGGAATGTGTATGGTTGAGATCAGTGATTCATTTTATTCAAGAAAAATATGGTTTGGAATGTGAAAAAAGATCCACAATTTTATATGAAGCCAATGCTGCATGCATAGCCCAATTAAAGGGAGGATTTATAAAAGGAGATAGAACGAAGCATATTTTACCAAAAATATTCTACACACATGATCTTCAGAAAAATGGTGACATTGATATGCAACAAATCCGTTCAAGTGACAATCCAGTAGATTTATTCACTAAATCTTTGCCAACTTCAACTATTGAGAAGATGGTATACAAGATTGGAATGCGGAGACTCAAATATTTGAAACAAGATTTTTATCAAAGGGATTAAAATACGCGCCATACTCTTTTTCCCTTACTACGGTTTTTCCCAAAGGGTTTTTCTTATAAGGTTTTTAATGAAACAACTAGTTATGCGTATTACTAAATATGTGTACTCTTTTTTCCTCACTAGGATTTTTTTCTCACGAGGTTTTTCCCAGTAAGGTTTTAATGAGGCACATTATCTTTTAATGAACGTCCAAGGGGGAGTGTTATGAATATATTATATTATGGATGTTCATTAGTACTCCGTTATAAAGAAGCTTCCTGAAGAAGCTTATCCATATGGGACTCTGCCGTAAATATGTTTATCTATTCAGACTCTATTGAAAATAAGCCCCCTGAAGAAGCTTATCCTTTCGGTACTCCGTTATGGATAAATATTATCCTCGGTAGAAGATTATCTATATATGGTACAATGAGCTTATCCTTTCGGTACTCCGTTATGAATAAATATTACCCTCGGTAGAAGATTATCTATATCTAGTACAATAGAAGCTTACAAGCAGCTTACACAGCAGCTTGTAGTAGCAGCTTACACAGCAGCTTCCTTTCTTCTATAAATAGAGGATCATTATGTACAGAAGTTTGACGTTGAATAATATATCAGTTTCTCTCTATACTTGTCTTTACTCTACAATCTTTATTTTATAATAAAACTGTTGATTTTGAGTAACATTATAAGTGAAATAGATTCACAAATCTTCTGTTTTTACTAAAAAAGAAAATTCACAATAAACTTATATTCAAACACTATAGTTTTAATACATTTTTTCAACTTCCAATTCAAATATTCTTTTTCCAATTTCAATTACTTGTATATATTTTTATACATCTATTTATCTAGAAATATGCATAGGGTGAAATATGAAATGAGTGGTTGTCTAAAGGAAGGATACGTGGAACCCAAGAATGGAATGACCAAAGAACGAACACAGCCATTCCGCTTGCCACCGGAAAGGATAACGTTCATAAAGGTGTATTAAGTACTTAGCGCCTGGTAGCATTTAATAGGGGATATTCTGCAGCATTAAGAGCGACGGTCCGTTACAGAGAATTTGGTATTTATGTTCAGCATTACGTCTTCATCAATGACCCTCATAATTGACGTTAAAGGAGGACATGATCCTAGGACTTCCTTCCCTAGACATAGTTATAAATAGTGAGCTTAGTTATCATTGTAAGGGACACGAATTTTCTGGCTAAACTTATATTCTATTGTAACAAAGCTTTATATAATTTTACTTTCTTGCTTTTTGATCTCATCATCACTGTGCCCGGAAACACTGTCCCGAAATTGTCATCTCTACTGTTTTCATCTATATTTCAAGGCTAAGTATTATACATTTCTTCAATTATTGTATTATTTCAGGATCAAATTAATTCACTTGCATAGAAACCACGTATGAATTCAACTGTACCGTTTTTCAGGTAAACAATATGGCACCCACCGTGGGGCCTAGATAGCCGTGCAATTAAATTGATTCTTGCCTTTTTTACTAACGTTTTTTTATTACTTTGTCTTAGAAAAAATCACGAAAAATGGCAGATAACACTGTTAATGACACAAACAACCCTGAAATTCAAGGGGATCAGCCTCATTTCGAGGATTCAATTAGTGACATCCGCAGTGAGGGGAATGATGCCACACTGGTGCATGACAGGCGGTACCCTCGACAGGTTCAGGAGACAATTCTCGATGATGTTGATAAGGAGCATGTAGCGGATGCGGTTAGGGTCCTGCAAGAGTAACAAGCAATCATTCTAGGCCATCTCACGCGGCAGGATCAGGTTATGACGGAACTGAAGCAGGCGCTATCAGGTGCTTCGAATAATGCAAACATACGAGCTCCAATTCCTCCCGTTGTTCTCGCAGACCAAACAACGCAGAGAGTCCACAGCAACACTCCCAGGGGTGAAGTTGGCTCCAAGGGGGCTGGGGGGAGCAGATCCGGTCTCAACAACGAGAACGATCTATTCAAGGATGAACATTTGGGATTCATGAGGGAAGTAAACGCCCGCATGGATCAAATTCCGGGCGCGCCACTAGTGTTGAAAGGCCCGAACTTAATGAAGCATGTTCAATTACCGTACAAGCCGAGTGCGACACCTGAACTAATCTCAAAGCGGTTCAAAATGCTTGAAATTCCAAAGTATGACGAAAATTCATACCAACAGGAGCATATTATTACCTACACAACGGCAATGAAAGTATATGATTTAGCTCCTCAGGAAATTGAATTCATGTTGTTAAAGAAATTTGGAGAAACTCTCACGATGGGAGCTCTAGCGTGGTATTCATTATTACCTGAGCATTCCATAGATTCCTTCGAGATGCTAACAGATTCTTTCATTAAGGCTCATGCTGGGGCCAGAAAAGTGCAAGCCCGAAAGGCTGACATATTCAAGATTGCACAGGGAGAATCTGAATTATTACGAGTATTTGTTACTCGATTCCAGAAAGAAAGAATGTTGCTCCCCGCCGTCCGAAATGAATGGGCAGCTGAAGCATTCACCAAAGGTTTGAATCCAAGAAGTTCAAACGCTTCCCAGAAGCTGAAGGAGAGCCTGCTTGAGTTTCAAACAACTACTTGGGTAGATGTACACAACCGGTACGAGTCAAACATAAGGATCGAAGATGACCAGGTCGGTTCTACATCATCGGCCAAAGGAGGGGAGAAAAGCAGAGAAAAATCAAAGGATGACTACGGCAGTGATAGAAGGACTTCGAGGGGCCGGTTTTTGCCCTACGAGCGGATCGAAGGCCGCGACAGAAATTTTCGAGCATCAAACAAGTTCACCATTGACAGAGGGACCGATCGTGGTCGAAACAATAGATCACTTCAAGATAAAGAAATGTCAGGGTCTCAGGATCTCTCTTACCCCAAGTTATCGGAATTTAACTTTAACGTAAGTATAGTGGAGTTGGTGTCAACCATGTGAAACATTAAAGATGCACGATTCTCGAGACCTATGAGATCCGATTCTAGCCAGAGGGATCCCAATTTATAGTGCGAATACCACGGGACGAACGGTCACCGAACAGGGGACTGCCGACACCTCCGCGAAGAGGTGGAAACATTATTGAAGAATGGTAACCTCCAAGAATTCTTAAGTGATCGAGCTAAGAACAATTATGGTCGCCACAGAGAATATGAGGAACCTTCGAAAGCAGGAGAAGAAAGCCCATGCTAAACGATCAATATGATCTTCGGGGGGAATGAGAATAACGGGGTCACCTTTTCGGCAGCAAAGAAGACGAAAGTATCAAAAACTCACAGTAAAAGACTCTGGGAAGACGATATCACTTTCACAGAGGAGGACGCAGATGGATTGTTGTTACCACACAATGACGCACTGGTAATCTCTTTAAATATATTAGATTTTAAGATTAAACGTGTTTTAGTGGATCCAAGAAGTTCGGCTAATATCATAAAATGGAGAGTAATGGAGCAAATTAAACTTACCAGAAGCTTTATTCCGACAACAAAGCTCCTTGCTGGATTCAACCTTGCAAGTGTGATGACCCGAGGAGAGATTTTGTTGCTCACAAACGCTGAAGGAGTAATGGAAACAACTCTCTTCAAAGTAGTAGATGGTGACATGGGATACAACATTATCCTGGGAAAACCATGGTTACACGAAATGAAAGTTGTACCACCAACATATCACCTTTTGCAGAAGTTTCCAGTGCTGGAAGGAATCAAGAAGATAAGAGGTGATCAACCGACAGCAAGGGAGATGAATGCAATCTCAGTTTCCAGTAGCAAAGGGAAAGACTGCATGGCATAGGAATTACAGGAACCGGCACCTATTCCCAAACTAGAAGGAGTTAGCTCGGAAACAGAGTTGTCAGAACAATATCAGGTGCCAAGATATTTCCAAGTTCCAGAAGAGATAGACGCAACGAAGTCCATAGTGGAGGAACTGGAGAAAGTTGCATTGTTCGAGGAATTCCTAGAAAGAAAATTCCATTTGGGGACAAGACTGCACCCTGAGCTCAGGTCTGGTTTTATTGAATTCCTTGAACTTAACGTTGATTGTTTTGCATGGTCGCACGAGTATATGATAGGTATCCCGATGGAAATCGCTGTGCACAAGCTGAGTTTGGATCCAACATACCATTGGTACGACAGAAGAAACGCCCTATTGCCGAGGCCAAAAATAAATTCGTCAAAGAAGAGGTAACCCGCTTGCTTAAAATCAGTTCGGCTAGAGAGGTAAGATATCCAGACTGGCTAGCCAACGTAGTAGTAGTTCCTAAGAAGAACAATAAATTTTATGTGCGTGTGGACTATAAAGATCTTAATAAGGCGTGCGCGAAAGACTTGTTTCCACTATCGAATATCGATCAAATGATTGATGCCATGACTGGGCACGACTTGAGTTTTCTTGATGCTTATTCCGGGTACGACCAGGTTAAAATGAACTCGGAAGATCAGGAAAAACCCTCATTTATAACAAATTTCAATACATATTGTTACAATGTAATGCCTTTCGGGTTAAAAAATGCCGGAGCCACTTATCAATGGCTCGTAAATAAGATGTTTGAAAAACAAATAAGAAAGGCCATGGAAGTTTATATAGACGACATGATCATTAAGTCTTTGAATGCAGGTGAAAACCTTAAGCATTCAAAGAAACATTCGACATCCTGAGGAAGCATAACATGAAACATAACCCTGAGAAGTGCGCTTTCGGGGTCAGTTCTGGTAAGTTCCTGGGATTTATGGTCTCACAAAGGGGAATTAAGGTAAACTCCGACAAAATCAACGCCATAGATTATATCCCTGATCAATTGTCAAACTTAAAAGAAGTCCAAAGACTCACACAAAGGTTAGCAGCTTTGAGCAGGTTCATTTCCCGGTCGTCGGGAAAATGTCATCGCTTCTTCACATTGCTCAAAAGAAGAAGAATTTTGAATTGACACCGGAGTGCCAACAGGATTTGAGGGACATGATGAAGTACTTATCAAGCCCTCCATTGCTCTTAAAACCAAAAGAAGATGAAACACTGCTAGTCTACCTCGTGGTTTCATACGTTGCGGTAAGTGCGATTTTAGTACGGCAGGACGAAGGTACGTAATTTTCCATTTATTACGTTAGAAAAGTTTTAACAGGAGCAGATACTCGTTACCCACATTTAGAAAAACTGGCCTTATCTCGTAGTCGCTGCTCGGAAGCTGAGGCCCTATTTCCAATGTCACCCGGTAGCTGTGGTGACTACATTTCCTTTGCGGAACATTCTCCATAAACTCGAGCTCTCGGGCAGATTGGCCAAATGGGCCGTAGAGATAAGTGAGTTTGACATAGAATATAAATCGAGGACTGTAATTAAGTTGCAAGTTTTGGCTGATTTCGTGGCCGATTTCAGTTTGGGACTACTACCTCTGGCAACCAAGGAGGCAGTAATGGTGTTGGAATTGACATCGAGGGATTGGACCTTATTTTCGGTTAGAGCTTCGGACGTAAAAGGGTCCGGGGTCGGGATAGTCTCACGCCTTCGGGGGAAACCTTAAGGCAGGCCATCAGAACAATCCCTTTAACTAACAATGAAGTAGAGTATGAAGCTTTGATTGAAGGGCTCGAATTGGCCCGGGGACTTGATTCCGAGGTTATCAAAACTAAATGTGACTCACAGCTGGTGGTAAATCAGGTCTACGGGATATTTGATACCAAAGAAGAATGTATGCAACAATACGTGGTAAAGGTCCATGCTCTTTTGGCACGATTCTGGGAGTGGTCAATTACTCATATTCCGAGGGAGGATAACGCAGAAGCGAATGCATTTGCAAACTTAGGATCATCGATACAGATAAAGGGATCGGAATTCGAAACGATAGTACAACTGATGAGCTTAGTCCTGGATACAGATGGTTACTATGAGGTAAACTCGACTAGTCTGGTCTGGGAGTGGAGAAATGAAATAATTAACTATCTTGAGCACGGGAAGTTTCCCGAAGACCCTAAAGCATCACGGGTCTTACGCACCAAAGCTGCACGTTATAGCTTCAAGAGAGGCCAATTGTATAGAAAATCCTTCCAAGGCCTGCTGGCCCGATTTTTAGGAGCGTCAGAAGCTAATTATGTCATGAGAGAAGTCCACGAAGGGATATGCGACAATCACTCGGGCACAGATTCTTTGGAGCTGAAGTTGGTATAGGCAGGATATTATTGGCCTCGCATGGAACAAGACGCCAAATACTTCGTACGAAAATGTGATAAGTGCCAACGCTACGCACCACTAGTACATCAACCGGCAGAACCCTTACATTCGGTTCTGTCCCCATGGCCATTCATGAAATGGTGAATGGACATAGTCAGACCGCTGCCACCGACTCCCAGAAAGGTAAGGTTTCTTTTAATTTTGACTAACTATTTTTCTAAATGGGTGGAGGCAGGTCCTTATCAAAAGATCAGAGAACGCGAAATGGTCGATTTCCTGTGGGAAAATATATTTTGCAGATTAGGAATACCAAAAGAAATAGCATGCGACAATGGGCCACAGTTTATTGGTGCAAAAGTTACAAAGTTCCTCAAAGATTTGAAGATAAAGAGGATCACATCATCCCCTTATCATCCGAGCGCAAACGGTCAAGCGGAGTCAACAAATAAAGTGATTATTCAAAACCTCAAGAAAAGGTTGGAGGCGACAAAAGGCACATGGCCAGAAGAATTGCCCGGGGTTCTATGGGCCTACTAAACAACGACCAAATCAAGTACAGGAGAAACTCCATTTGTCCTTGTGTACGATGCTGAAGCCCTAATCCCGATAGAAGTGGGCGAACCCACTTTGCGACATTCTCAGACAAATGAAGAATCGAAGGACGAAGATTTGCTAATCAACTTGGAACTGCTCGGGGAAAGCAAGGACTTAGCGTATGTAAAGATGGTAGCTCAAAAGTAGAGAATGAAGCGTTATTATAATCGAAGAGCCAACCTCAGTTATTTCAAAGTAGGAGACTTGGTTCTAAGGAAAGTAACCCAAAATACCGGGGAGCTCAACGAGGGAAAGCTAGGTCCAATATGGGAAGGTCCCTACTGGATTTCAGCTATCACTAGGAAAGGTTCATACGAGTTGGAGAACCAGAATGGAGACAAGCTGCCCAGCAACTGGAGCGTGGCACACCTCAAAAGATATTGTTACTGATGAATTCAAGCGGAAAGTATATGCTGCACTCTTTTTTCTTTGTTCAGTTTTTGTCTTAATTGAGTTTTTCTGGCAAGGTTTTTAATGAGGCAGCGATAGAAAGCATACTATGAAGACAGAAGCAATAAGAATTTTGATAACAAGGCAAATAAACAAGCTTCCACTCGGGGACGATTATATAATCTTTGGTTCTATTGCAAATTCACATAAGGAAGTTAAGTTTGCTACCGAACATGGATTACCCGACCGCTCACGAGCACAAATCACTAGAGGACTGTTAGGTATTCTTTCGCTCAATAGCATGGATTCCTAAGGGGAAGTAAGGTACGTTGTCGAGTGAAGGATTACCTAGCAATTAATTGGTGGAACCTTCAAAGATACAAGACTTCCAGTGTTCCAATTCGCACTCTCCGCATTAGAACATTTTGGGGGGGGGGGGAATGATATGAGGATACGGCAACAATGGCTGCCACGTCAACCGGAGAATGAAAATCCGAAAACAAAATGCATCATAGGAACCTGGGACTGTGGATCCAGCCCCATAGAAACAAGTTGTACAAGATAGCCACAAGTAATAGTAATTTCTTTTCTACATAGCGAGATGCTTATATATTTTTTGAAATAGAAGGAATAAAATGAAATACTTTTGCTTATTACCTTATTTTTTGTCTGGACGATGAGCTAACTTTGTCATTTGAAAGTTAAAAAAGTACTTCAAATATTAGTGCCGTAATGAACAGGAGACGTCCTCTTCAAGAGGACCGTAAACATAAGAGGGCCCTCTCTTATAAAAACCCTCATGTTAAAGAGTTGGTTCCGGAAGAATCAATTCCCGGAACCTAAAATTCCATCGGGGAAAATACACTCGAAGCCGCATATGAAAAGGACACGAAAAGCAAACTTGCGCAAATATTCATAGAAACCCTCACGTAAAAGGGAAACTTGCGCAAATATTCATAGAAATCCTCACATAAAAGGGAAACTTGTGCAAATATTCATAGAAACCCTCACATAAAAGGGATAATACCCGGAACCAAAATGCTTCGAAGAAAAGACATCCGAGACTACACATAGTAAAGCACGAACAGAACAACATGCACAGAATGCTTGAGCAAGTGCAAAAGTTAAAGACTTGCATGGATATTCAAACGAAAGTAATACTCAAATGATACTTGAGCAATAAATATGTCTTTATTTACAAGAATGGGCCAAAACGATAAAAATACAAAATGGGAAAAGAAAGAAAAAGCTAAACTGCAGTGTCTACGGGATCAGGAGGAAGAGAAGTATCTGCATCCTCGGGAAAAGTAGGTGGTTCCACCGATGGCTCAACGTTTTCCCCAGTTTGTCTTCGGCATCATTGCCTTTCGATCCCTCTTCTGTTTCCGAAAACCCAAAAAATCGGAATCAGAAGAACCTAGAGAATCAGACTACGTAGGAGTCCATTTTTTGCAGCCAACTCAAGTCCTCGAGCCTTAGCAATTTTGGCATCAACGCCAATGATTCCAGCTTTGGCCTCTTCCAAGGTTTTTCTCCTCATGCAATACATGGAATAAGTTTTTTCAATAATAAGGGAAGCCACTCGGTGCATAAGTTCTTCTTTGAGTTGAGTAACCTTAGCAGAAAGGTTTTTCTGGTCAGATCTAGCAGATTTGAGGCTGATATCGAGCTTGCGGACAATTGAACTAAAGAGCCCATTATGCTCGATAGTTTTCCTGTACTTCTCTTCTAATTGGGCATGTTTCGCTCCCACAGCAGCAAGCTCTTCACTTTTGGAGTTCAAGGCTGCTTCCAAGTTAATAACTCTTTCAGCGGAGGCAGCCTCAAGATCGGTTGCAGCAAGAATGACGTTCTGGACTTCAGCCCATTTGGCCTTAGCTTCTTCAACTCTAACCCTCAGCGGCCCAATTTCTTGGCTAAGGGTTACCACTTCCTGCTCACTTTTCTGCAAACGAGCCTCCAAAACAACAGCCTGAGTAGCTTTGTTTTCCAGTTTCGAGAGGCGGAGAGCAGTTTGGTCCCGTTCCGCCAAAAGTTAATCCCGTTCAAAAGTAAGTTCTTCCTTCTCACGAATCAATCTTTGAAGTCCCTCATAAGCAAGAAAGTTGGCCTACATAAGAAGAAGTAAAACTTAGAATACATTCATACTAAAGTAGAAGAAGTAATGAAGGAAGAAAAGAACGTACCACTGCGGCGTTGTGCATGGCATTGTTCAACAAGCACTCTCCCAAGAGTGCCTGAATCTTTTCCAAGTCCTTTTCTGAAGCCAAAGGCTTCAAATAATTAGCAAGCTCCACCGGCCGGGATAGCAAGTTGCATCCGGTAGAGACCGAAAAAGTAACATTCCTCCTCCTTTGTGGATCTTCAGAACCCCAATTCCCATGAGCTGGGACTGTGGAAGAGGAACACCTTCTTCATGGTCAGATGCGACCGATGGAGGTGATGTAGCAACTGGTGGTGGAAGAGTGCATGAAGATGGAAGTGATGTAGCAGTTGCTAGTGTTGGTGAAGGTGGAAATGAAGCTGATGGAGTTGAAGAATGAGAAGCAGTTGCATCAAATGCAGTGCCGGCTGTTGAATGCTCGCCAACCAAATACGGCAAGGACCCGGTTCTCAGCCCCGCAATAGCGGTTATAGCAATTGGGGCCTGAAAACGGGAGTTGCCATGTTCTACCAAATCAGATTCCCCCCAAAGTGCCGAGACACCATCTTCAGTTGGTGTAATTATCTCAACAGGTCGAGCATCCTGTTGAGATGATAAGGATCATCGCCTTCTATGTAAAGAAGCTCCTTTATCACCAACTTCTTCATCATCATCGATCATCACAGTGTCTATGACCGGCCGGGAAGGAGGAACAGTCATCATTGCCACTAGAGATGACTCGGGGGAATCAATCTTTGCCCTCTTATTTTTTTCCCCGGCCGTGGAGGAACGTCTTCCATTTGTTTGTTTATCCTCCGACTAGGGACTCCGCAAAGAAGTATTTGCACCCGAAACAGGCCTGGAGATACCTGTTCGAGTAAGTGCTTCCTAAAGAAGCCTCGCTGCATCAATGGGATCGGCCAAAATATGCTCCTCGGGGACAGCAACAGAGCCCGCAGGTAGACCTAATTTCGTGAACAAGTCAGAAGGGTTCAATCAAGTTCTTTATATACAGAAAATGGAAGTACGATAAATTAAAATTACCATAATTTTTGGCCTTCCACCCGTATTTAAGGGCCAATTCTTTTCACAAACGAGTTTCGGGTGTTGTAACGTTCAAAATCTTTTGAACCCACCGATCCAAACCTGCTACCACCGGTGGGATCCATCGAGTTGCTGAAACATGCGAAGGGTGAAGAGTTGATACAACCACAAAGGAATGTCTAGTAAAAGGAAATACAAAACAAAGAACTTACGAGTGCGGTTCCAAGAGGCTGGAAAGGATGAAGTCGTTATCGGAATGATGTCGTTGGTGGCAACTGCAACGAACCGTTCCATCCACCCACGGTCGTTGTCATCATCCATGCTAGACAGAAAAGCATGGTGGCCATGCTTGAAAAGGTTTATCATTCCCCCGCGGAAGATTTTGGGGGAATAAATATTCATCATATGAGCTAAGGTTAGCTCCTCTCCAGTTTCTTCGCACAAGTGTCAAAGGCAGGCGACTGTCCTCCACACTGAAGGACTTACCTATGCCAAACACACCTGGTAACGAAGGCAAAACTCTGCAATCACGGAATCAAGCTCTCCGCTAAGAGAAAACGCACCCAAAGTAAAGGGATACGTAAAAAATTATGTAAAACCTTCCTTGGGAAGGGTCACTCGCTCCGATAGATCAGGAGCAATAATATCTAACTCATGGCAGCGACAATCCTCCTTCACAGCAGGAATATTGGAAGGATGAATGGAAGAAGGATACCTACTAACAGCCCATGTACGAGAGTTAGCAATAGGGAATTTCTCTTCAAAATCCTTCGAAGTACTAAGTCTTCTTGGGATGATGGAACCTACTGTTGGAGGAACAGATTCCTCGGTTTTGTTCCAATTTTTTGTAGAACCAACACACTTAGAGGAAGAAGCCATTGGGAAAGAAGAAGCAAAGGAGTTTGTATTTGAAGAGAATTAGAGAAAGGATGGAAAATAAAGATGCAAATCAGAAGTTCAAGGAGTTGCGAAACGCAAAGGAAAAGAATGTTGTGTATAAGTAAAATTTTAGCAGCTAAATTAATGGCCATGATTACCTCGATAATCTGCAAAAGCTATGTTGAATTATGGGATGATGCGTGTTCTGGGCATTAAATGCCGAGAGACGTGCGTCTAATCAACTGTCAAAAACCTTCAGAAGAAGTTATAGTAATTCCTGCCAAGAGGTGTTTCTACCAACTTCCAGGTAAAACAAAGTTATGTCACGGGAAAGCAAAGGGACTATTTGTATCGGGTGAAATATGATATGATACTTGGTCATCTAAAGGGAGGACACGTGGAACCCAAGAATGGAATGACCAAAGACCGAACACAGCCATTCTGCTTGCCACCGGAAAGGATAACGTTCATAAAAGTGTGTTAAATACTCTACGTCCAGTAGCATTTAATAGGGGATATTCTGCAGCATTAAGAGCGACAATACGTTACAGAGAATTTGGCATTTATGTTCACCGCGTACGTCTTCATCAATGACCCTCATAATTGACATTAAATGATGACATGATCCTAGGACTTCCTTCCCTAGACATAGTTATAAATAGTGAGCTTAGTTATCATTGTAAGGGACACAAATTTTTTGACGAAATTTATACTCTTTTCTATACAAAGCTTTATACAATTTTACTTTCTTGCTTTTTTAACTCATCATCACTATGCCTAGAAACATTGTCCCGGAATTGTCATCTCTGCTGTTTTCATCTATATTTCAAGGCTAAGTATTATACATTTCTTCAATTATTGTATTATTTCAGGATCAAATTAATTCACTTGTCTAGAAACCATGTATAAATTCAACTGTACTATTTTTCCGATAAACAAAATACTCTCTCTTTTTTGTTTTTATACAAAAAAATGAAAAGTTCAATTCAGAAAATTGAGATTTAAACTCGTGGTCTTGATCATTGTACTACTTTTTGGGACTAATCTTTTTTCTTTCTATATATATATATATATATATACATACATACGTGCGTTGCACGTGTAATTTTGTACAAACAGTAAAAAAAAAATTAAAATATTACTAAAACATGTGAAATATTACACAAAAATTTCAAAAAAAAGAAAAAGCTAAAAATAATAAACATTTTTAGAGATATAGTGTTAAACTCAAATTGATTGGATAGCTCTACGAAAGTCAATAATTATATTTAGGTAGACAAGTGTATTTTATAATTACATAAGTTTAGTTGTTATGAGTTACAACCATATAATATAACTATATATTTCACCTAATATTTCTTTGTAGATATTGTTCTTGAAGTTGTTCCATTTTGATGTTTCAGCGAAATGATCCGTGCAACAAATAAAAAGAGAAACTAATATTTATTTGTACATGATATTTTATTTTTTAAAGAATGGAAGACTTAAATGTTTGTACATTTTGTGAACAATTAAGTAAGAAGCAACTGACAATAATAAAAACATAACAAAAAGAATTTATTTTTTTCGTAGTTATGCAAAATTATACAAGAATTTTGAAATATAATTGCAATAAACATGAACAACTATACCTTCCCCTCCCACCCCTCCCTCNAAAAAAAAAAGAACCAACATATCAGTAAAATCAATAAATTTTTATGAAGGAATAATGTATCAATTTTACTTATTGTGTGCATAGAAAATTAAATACCAAAAAGTAAATGGATTGAGAGGATTTTACTGCTACTAATTGGCTCTTCTTCTTCTTCTTCTTAACATAGGCATCAGCGTTCTTCTCTTCAGTTGGCTTCTCATCGATAAGATTCTTTACCTTTGTAGCCATGAATACTTTAGACGGAAAATTAGAAAATAAAATTAGTTTACGACATGCTAATCTAGGAACAACAAGTTTATACCTAGATTGTAATTAAAGACATATGCTATAAGATTAATACTTAAATTGATCGAGAAATTCTTGCTTCCCTGCACATACAAATTTGTTTTTCTTCTCACCTTTTTGGTTTTTCTTATTTTGGATTTATCAAAAGGTATTATTTACACTGTAAACATAGGATCAAGAAATAAATGCATGACTACCATTAAGATAAAAAGAAGTTATTGTTTTACCTAAATGAATGGATCCTTTGACGGGGATTAAACTGAATTCTCGAATGAACGTACAATTCGAATTTGATCGTTAGATTATGTACTTTCATATAAACTATATGTAGTTAGTTTCTCATTTATTAGGAACCAAAAGGTTGCAACTTTATGGTGAGCTATGTATCTGTGCTATCTCTACAACTAGCTCATAAGAAGCCCCCATCTCAACCTCTGGGGACATAGTGGCCTGGCTAGTCAGAGTGCAACCCTGCAACAAACCTCCGCACTCTCTCTGCATCAATTGGAAGTATCATGAGTGCATGGCGAGACAAGTCAGAGAATCTCGCCTCATAGTCGATCACTGACATCTGGCCCAGCTGGAGCTACTCTAACTGACATCACAACTCTTCCCTTTGAGAGGGTGGGATATATCTGTCCAAGAAGAGGCGTGTAAACTGATCCCAAGTCATGGGAGGAGAACCTGCTGGTCTGCCAAGAAGATAGGACTGCCACCATCGACGGGCCCTGCCCTCCAGCTGAAAGGTAGTAAAGTCCACCCCATGGGACTCTAATATCATCATATTGCGCAGTCTGTCCCTGCACCGATCAGTAAAGTCTTGGGGGTCCTCGTGTTGCTCACCTCCAAAGACAGGAGGTTGTAACCTGGTCCATCTGTCCAATAGTCTATGCGGACCGCCGGGGCAGCTGGTATAGGCTCAGGTATAGCTGCTGCAACTAGCTGAACTTCGCCCACGGGTAGTGCACCCGGGGTCTAATATATGACAACTGCATGCCCTGGAGCTTGAGCGGTAGGGGTCTATGCTCCCCTCCCACCTGAGATGTGGCTGGGTCTGCTGGGAATAGACCAGCCTGAGTCATAGAATCCATGAACCACAGCGTACGGCCCATGACCTCCTGAAATCCCGGTGAGGACATGAAATCCACCGGGGCTGGCTCTGCTGCAGGAACCTCGCCCTACTCTTCAATAATAGGATCCTCTACTAGATCCAATGGTGGCATAGTTGGGACAACTCGGGATGTCCTCGTCCCTCTGCCTCGGCCTCTAGCAACTGGGGGAGCAGCTCCTCCAGGGTCTGGAACATTCGTTGCACGCGTTCTCACCATCTGTGAGAGAATAAGAGAAAGATACTTAGTATCACATCAACTGCACGATAGGAGATGAAGAAAGAGTAGTTTCCTAACACCATATATCCGCTCGAAGATAAGTACGGATGTCTCCGCACCGATCCGCAAGACTCTATTAGGCCTACTCATAACTTGTGAGACCTACATGAACCTAGTGCTCTGATACCATGTTGTCACGATCCAATTCTCCTATAGCCTGCGACGGCGCCCAGCTCTGCCGCTAGGCAAGCCAACAGTAAACTATCCACGTGATTTTCCCTTTTAATAAGTTTCCAAGTAATTAGATTTTCATTAATTAAACGGTTACGAAACAGAAAATTTAAATAAATAAGATGAAAGCAGCTAGGTGCAATCATAACAATAGTGATAATCCCAAAACCATGCAGTCTACTAGTGTGTGTGCCAAGACCTGGTGTCACAAGTGTATGAGCTACTAGTAGAATATACAAAACACTAAACTATTATCCGAAATGAAGTAGACAAAAAAACAACAACAAAAGAAAGATTTCGGGTGCTGCAGAACAACTCGGAAGGCAGCTCACCGCTTAGTCTCGCGGTGTTAGGGGTGTGCGCCGGGGTGACTACCAGATGCACCTGCCTCAGAATTTGCATGGTTAGTGCAGAAGTGTAGCGTGAGTGCATGAACAACATGTAACCAGTAAGTATCAAGTCTAACCTCGAAGAAGTAGTGACGACGGGTCGACTTCGACACTTACTATGGGCTAACAATAAAATGCAGGAATTATAAATAAACATGGATTATGTAAAACAAGTAATACAACTCAGCAACTAGCAGAGAATAATAATTCTTTCAACAAATTTCGAGTCAATTCCTGTCATTTAAATAATTATAACCACTCAAGCCATAAAATAATATCACATAAAATTAGGCTCCGAGTATAATCACGCACGATTTATGCCGAGGTCGTCCGACCAGATCCTGAAATATACTGTGCACTGCCGAGGGTCGAACGGCACGAACCATAGATGCATCTATTAACGTGCCGAGGCGAACGGCCTGTTCCCATGAGAGTAGAGAAAATTTACCTCGCTCGCGGAAATACTTGCGATGCGAGTGAACATAGAATTATCTGAGTTATTATAAAATCCTTCAATTTTTCCCAAACATAAGAAATTCAAACTAAAGACTTTAAAAATTAAAATCCTTAATCTCAACTCATTTCAAAGCAGTTAATGTGCAAAACCAACATAACAGTGCAAACAAAGCATGGCAAGCCTAAGAATATAGAATATAGCTACGCACGAACTCTTGTCACCTAGTGCATACGTAGCTCCCCACACATATGACTCACAAGAAAAACAATACCTACGGGGATGGGTTTTCCTCTTACAAGGTTAGGTAAGAGACTTACCTCGTTGTCAAGCTCACTCCCGATCCACAAATATGCTTTAAATCCTCAACTCATTGCCAAACGATCCGAAACTAGTCAAATGTTATATAAATTAATCAATACATGTTCAAAAGTTCACAACTTATCTATTAGAGTGATTACCCAACCCCAATTGAAAGATTCTTAAGATTCACCCCCGGGCCCACGTGTTTGGATTCCGGAAAGTTTCGAAGTTAAATGTTACCCATAACCTCGCGAACTCAAATATAAAATTTTTACTCAATTCCATAACCTTTTTCATCGTCAAATCCCATTTTTATCAAAAACTAAAATTTTCATCTAAACCTATAATTTCACAAATATACATATTAAAATCTACTCTTAATCTATGTATTTAACTTACATTAGATAGAATTTGCTTACCTTCAAGTTGCTAGGTGAATACCCCTCTCAAGAAGCTCCAAAATCGCTTAAAATATGAAAGAGATGGGTTAGAAATGGCTTAAGTCCCGTAATAAATGAAGCTCACTGCCTCCAGGACTTCGCTTCTGCGGCTCCTTGGCCACATCTGCGGCCAGGGCCTCACTGATGTGATCTTACCTTGGCTGGCCTAAGTTCGCATCTATGGAAAAGGGTCACTTCTGCGATGCCGCATCTGCGGTAGGTAAGCCGCATCTGCGGTAGGTAAGCCGCACCTGTGCAAGTCCCGCTTCTGCGGTCGCGCATCTGCGTTCGCCTTGCCGCATCTACGGTTCCAGGCTGCCCAATGCTGGGCCGCTTCTACGACTATTGGCTCGCTTTTACGAGCTAGCACCTGCGGCTGGCCCTCCGCAGGTGCAATTACACCAGAAGCCGAGAGCTTCAGCTGATTAGCCAAAGCCGAAAAGGCTTTTGCTTATCGTCTGAATGGTAATCGGGGCCCCCGAGGCCCCGTCCGAATATACCAACAAGTTTGAAATCATATAACGGACTCGCTCGCACCCTTGGAACGCATAGAACAACATCAAAACTAAGAATCACACCCTAAACCAAATTGAATCAACTTATGAACTTCAAGTTCTTCCAACTTGCTCCAAACGCGCTGAAACATACCTATACTACTCGGAATGATACCAAATTTTGCGTGCAAGTATTAAATCACCATACAGAACTATTACCGATCTCGAAATCCCAATTGGACCCTGATAACACCAAATCCTACTTCAAATCAAATTTAAAGAACTTTAAAACCTTCAAGATGCCAACTATCAACATTAAGCGCCGAAATGCTTCCGGGTTATCCAAAATCCGATCCGAACATGCGCCCAAGTACGAAATCACCATATGAACCTATTGGAACCGTCAAATCCCGATTTCGAGGTCGTTTACTAAAAATGTTGAACAAAGTCAAACTTAGGGCTTTTTTTCCAACCTTAAGGAACCAAGTGTTCCGATTTCGACCCGAACCCTTCCAAATCCTGAACTAACCATCCCCCCACGTCGTAAAACAGTAAAAGCACATACAAGAAGTCTTATTTAGGGGAACGAGGATCTATAAGGCAAAATGACCGATCAAGTCGTTATACTTTAGTTTTCGAGCAGTCCCGCAAGAATCTACGATGCTTCAAATTTTTCACCGTCACAAGATGATTGGTTTATTTACCTTATCTTGAGAAAGTAAATGGTTATATAGTGATTCTAGGAAAAAAGAAACGAAACGATATATATGAACGGACAATCAATTATGTATAATTTGCATTAAGTAGATGAATATGATATTGTATTAAATTGTTTGAATGAATTTAGTCTATAATTGATGAATTACTCATGCAGACTTTTTAAATTCTCCAGATCCTTTTATAGCATTTAAGGGTCAGGTTGTTTGGTGTATAAAGGAATGATTTATTTGTCTTTAAGGATATTATTATCTTTTAATTTTATAAGGTTAATTTGGTCTTTCAATCTTTTACTCTATTCGTTAGGATCCATGCGGAAGCATAAGATGAAGTACTCCAGAGGCTATATTTCTCATTCTACAATCTAACTAAGTTTGCTTTTTAAATGACATAGAATACATTTACAATTTTCTAAAAAGTTGTCTTCAATCGAACGTGAAAAGCATACAAGATACAATGAATTAATTAAAATTTGCAATGTCTCTTAATTTGTACAATAACAGTTGAATGTATGACAACCCATTATTGAGATTATTATTTCTTTCATGAATATTGTGAATTATTTACCACCACAACTAAGTACAAAACATCATTAATGGGAGGTAATTTTACTTTTAGGTAGAGGGTAATTTGGTCATTCAGTTTTCAAAGAACATTTAGTAAACTAACTTCACCTAAAAGTATTCAGGCTTATAATATAATATGATGATGATATGCGTGTATGAATCTTGACACAAACTTATGTAAAATAAAATATACTTTTTTATAAAAATATAAATTGAAAATATACCTAATGACTTAGATAAGTTTTCTCCGCGGAAATTCGTAATAGAATTAACTAAATTACGTTACTTATCTTTGAATTACCATTCTACCCATCCTCAATTTTACTTGACCATCTGAAAATCTTTCCTTCCCATTTTAACGATCCACAATTATGTAAATATCATCATAAACCTTCATCGTCGTCGCCAAGAGTACTACACTGTGATAATCTTCTTTTCCACTGATTATTAGTCATTATCACATAAAAATAATGGATGTAATTTCAAATTTGAAAAAAAAAGAATTTGAAATTCCATGTGAATGAGTTCAAAATGCCAAATCTGATTTTTCGTAGTGTTTTACTGTTGAAATTTATTAGTTATTGTTCTTTGATGTATAGATTGTTCCTTTGATGCTGATTTTCGGATATTTATTGTGAAAAAATTTAAATTCACCACCGAAGGACCTTGAAGCTTGAAACTCATAAACTTGGTTTGTTTGAGTTTTTAATTGTTTTGATCCGATTTTGCATGGGGTTTGTCTGAAAAGTTGATTGGAGGTTGTAGCTAAAATTTAAATCAGTTTGGTGGAAATTTTATAGTAGATATTACAAATTTGGGTTGAAATATAGTTGAACTAGCGAAGAAGATAACTTTGCATTGTATACCCAAATGGTATACAAATATATTATTTTAGTATACAATTCATTCCAACAGTATATCGTTTTAGTATACAATATAATTTAATAGCTTATTGTTATAATTTGGTCCTTTTTAAACTTTTTCATTGGGTTCTTTTTTAATTTTTCAACGGATTTCTCATGTTTTTTCAAAAAAATTCTTAAGCCAAAATAATTAATTTAAATATTGATTGGACGTTGTGGCTGAAGTTTGAGTCAGTTTGGTAAAAACATTTAGAAGATTTTTGAAATTTAGATCGAAATTGAGTTGAGCTAACGAAGAAGAGGAATTTGTACTATATATCGAATTGGTATAAAAATATAATATTTTGGTATATAATTCATTCCAACGGTATAATGTAATAGCATACTGTTTTACTTTGGTCCTTTTTAAATTTTTTGAAAATTTTTATTGGGTCCTTTTTTAATTTTTCAACAGAGTTCTCACATTTTTTTATAATTAATTTTTTAAGCCAAACTATTTAATTTAAATATTCTGGAGTAGACTTTTAAAATTTAGGTTGAAATTGAGTTGAACTACCGAAGAAGACTAATTTGTAATATATACCAAAATAACATACTATATACCATTTGTACTGGCAAGAAGAATTTGTACTGTATACTAAAATGATATTGTAACGACCTAACTTGTCGTTTTGAGAATTGACGTCCCCTTTAGCAGCTTAAGATCCTGAATAGCTTTGTAATGTGCATTATGACTTGCGTGTATGGTTGATTTGATTTTCGGATGATACGGGATTAAATTGAAAGAACAATTCTCTTTTTTTGAAGCTTAAGCGAAAAGAGTTGACCGAAGTTTGACTTTTGTGCAAACGACTCCGGAATGGAGTTTTGATGGCGGGGAGTTAAATTTATTGATATCGGGGTCGGAATCCAGTTCTGGAGAGTTTGATAGGTCATTTATGTCATGTATGACTTGTGTGCAAAATTTGAGGTCAATCGGACTTGATTTGATAGGTTTCGGCATCAAATGTAGAATTTGGAATTCGTTAGTTTTCATTAAGCTTGAATTGGGGGTGTGATTCGTGTTTTATTGTTGTTTAATGTAATTTGAGGCATCGACTAAGTTCGTGTCATGCTATAGGACTTGTTAGTATACTTGGTTCGGGTCCCATGGGGCTTGGATGAGTTTTGGAAGAGTTTTTGGAAGAGTTTGGTGTTTTGAAAATAAGCATGTAATGATCCAAAGGTCCATTTTTAGTTCTAGAGATCGAAATTTGATTTCGAGACTTTTGGGAGTTTGATAATAAATTATAGGAATGATCTGGAATGTTTGGTCTAATTTCATCAAGTCGAGATTAGGTTTTTAGTGCGAAACATGAGTTAATTGTTTAACGAGCGAAATTGGTATCACATTGAGTAAATGAGCTCCAAATTGAGTTTTGATTGAACGAATAGGTTCTTATTATTATTTGTGACTCACAGGAACAAGAATCGTCGAATTCCGAGTTTGTATGATGGAGTTAGAGCCTTTTTAGTGAAATAATAAATTGCTGGTGCAAGCAGGTTCTGGGTGCGGGGACCTTTAGTGAAGGGAAATGGACTTTTAGTGACGGAAAATGGACTTTTAGTGACAAGAAATGGGTTTCATTGAGCAGTTTTATTTTTTTAGCTCATTTCAATATTTTTGGGCGAAAGAACACGACTTGGGGCGATTTTTTAGAGAAATGTGACGGGAAATCTTGAGGTAACTCACTTGTGATCATTGCTAGTCAATAATATTGAATTATCATCGAATATTCCGACTAAATTACGTGTTTTTGAGCTGTAATTCGAGAATTTGGGCCTAGGGATTGAAAATAAGATTTGAGGATTTGAAGGTCGAGTTGATGTCGAAATTTGATAAATTTGGTATGATTGAACTCGTATCGGAATGGGTGTTCGAATTCCATAAAAATTTTGCAGGGTTCCAAGATGCGGGCCCCGCATTGACTTTTGGTTGACTTTTTAATATAAAATTTTAAGTTGACGTTTTATTATCCAGAATTGTTTCCGATGAATTTTAATAAAGTTATAAAATTAATTTTGATAGATTTGAGCTTTTCGGAGGTCAATTTACGTAAGAAGGTGATTTTGGAATATCGACCTAACTTCAAAAAGGTATGTATCTTGTCTAACCTTGAGTGAGGGAATTACCCCTTAGGCATTGAGTCGTATGCGCCATTTGTGTAATGTGAAAAACGTGTACGCGAGGTGACGAGTACGTACTCAGGCTTATATGTGCAAATTTTATTGGTTTAAAGTCGTAGGCATTTTTAAGTATTAAATTAAAAGTTTGCTGGCACTTATTAAATCCTTATTTGTCATGCCTCGTTTTTTGTTTGTCGAATTTGTTTTATATGATAATTTGGTGTGATTGCTACTTTGATCTTTATGTGGATTCCGGTTGAGTTGACAATTTCTAAAAGTAATTACATTTTAGATTTTTCCATCTGCAAATAATTATTAAATAAGTTTAAAGGGGGGCGTTAATATATTTATCAGAAATTTGGATTTAAGAAGAGGTTGTTCTTGCTGAGTTATTCTTCCGTCTTTGCTTTTGCATATTTACTTTGGAACTACGAGATGGTAACTCGGGAGATCTCCCTATCTTGCATAGTTACTTTGGGACTATGAGGCAGTACCTCGAAAAATTCCCTTGCTTGCATATTTATTTTGGGACTACGAGGCGGTATCTCGAGAGATCCCCCTGTCTTGCATATTTACTTTGGGACTACGAGGCGGTACCTCATGAGATCCCCCTGTTGAGCATTTACATTTGGGTTTACGTGGCGATACTTCGGGAGTGCCCCTGTTGTTTACCTCTATTTGTTGTACTGTTACTTTTCTGTAAATTCTCGTCGTTCACTTCTCAGTCATCTCATTAATTTATTATGTCTTCTGCCTTGTGAACTGCCTGTATGGTTGTGATAGAAATATGGGCACGAGGTGCCGTAAGATATGAAAGTGGGATGAGACCCGAGATTTTTAAGATTATAAGGTGAGGTGTCAACCGGTGATTTTACTTGAAAGAAATTATATTCAAAAGATTTTACTTGAAAGGAATTATATCCGAATGATTTTACTGAAAGAAACTATATTCAACGGATCTTATTCGAAAGGTTTTTATTTAAAAGAATTATATTCGAAAGTTTTTTATTTAAAAGAATTATATTCGAAAGGTTTTATTTAAAAGATTTATATTCGAAAGGTTTTTATTTGAAAGAATTATATTCGAAAGGTTTTATTTAAAAGAATTATATTTGAAAGATATTTATTTGAAAGAATTATATTGGGAGATACTTATTTGAAAGATTTACATTCGTAAGATATTTATTTGGAAGAAGTATATTCGGGATATATTTAATTGAAAGGAATACATTCTAAAGATTTTTATTTGAAAAACTTATAGATAAAAGACGTCTATTTTGAAGGACTTGATTAATTGGTTTTACTTGTCTTTAATATTCGTGTGAGCAATATTTATGGTGTTTTTGCTGCTTTGTTGTTTATATCACTAGTTGATTATTATTGCTATCAGTGCTATCTGTTTTCTATTATTTTTGTATGTTGTGTTGCACATGTTAATTGACTAGTGAGTGTCTTGATTGTACCTCGTCACTACTCCGCCGAGGTTACTCTTGATATTTATTGGGTACCGACTGTGGTGTAATCATACTACATTTTTGCACATTTTTGTGCAGAGCTAGGTATTGGAGATATCGGACTCGGCAGCGTTAGTGTGTTGATCGCAAGGATTCAAGGTAGAGCTATTCGGTCGTCGCAGTCCTTGGAGTCTTTCTATTTTGTTGTACTGTCAACTCTTATTCGAACAATATTGTATATTCGATCCGTGAGATCATTGCATGTATTTAGTTAGAGTTCATGTCAGTATTACCAGTCTTGGGAGGTTTTTATATTTGTTTCCGCTTTTGGTTTTCACACTTGTATTAAATTATATGTTTCAAAAAAAAAGAATTGCTCGAAATGTAATTGCAATCGGGTTACCTAGTCTTTGAGACTAAGTGCCATTACAACGCCTGTGGTAGAATTTTGGGTTGTAACAGATATATTATATACCATTTTCGTATACAGTTTATTCTGACGGCATACTATTATAATATACTATATAATGTAACCTATACTATCATAATTTGGTCCTTTAGAATTTTTTGAAATTTTCATTGAGTTTTTTTTCAACTTTTCAACAGAGTTCTCATATTTCTTATCAATATTTTTCTTAACCCAAAATATTTAGCTTGAAATATTTGATTGGAGGTTGTGGATAACCTTTGAATCAATTTGATGGAAATTCTGGAGTTTTTAAATTTAGGTTGAAATTGAGTTGAACTAGCGAAAAAGACTAATTTGAACTATATACCAAAATAACATACTATATACCATCTGGTATATGGAGTAATATTTAGGTCAATAGTGTATAATTTATTGCGTTGAACTGGCGAACTAAATTTGTACTGTATACCAAAATGATATACTATATACTTCAACTGCTACTAATATATTATTTTCGATATACTATATGCTAAAGTAAGTTATTTTTTAATAATTAATATATAAAATATACAAATAAATAAAAAGGAACATAAATAAAGGAGACAAAATATGTGCAGAATTAGATTATGAAAAAAAAGGAAATAAAAAATGACTTGAAATTATAATAAATGAAATTAAAAAAGAACAAAAGTGAAAGCAAAAAAGAGAAGAGAAAACACTTAACTAATATATAAGTTGTTCTAATAATTAAGCATTAAAAAAATAAGAAACAATGTACATTATACCAGATATATTAAAAAAAAGGTGAAAAATTATTTACTATATCCCAAACTCACCATATAAGTCGATTGCCCATAATAACATCCTCCGACCACAATAACTGGAATAACGATATTTCCTTTTAATGTGCCTTATATAAATCTGATTGCACAGATTTCAGCCCCAATAATCTCGTCTCACCCGGTGCAAGCTGCTCATGCAATAAGCCGCCTCCAATACCGACTCAGATCTCATATGGCGCCATCAATGCGCCGACAAGCTACAATTTGAACATGATACATAAAGAGGAACAAACTCTGGAAAAGAATTATCCAGCCCGCGTAACGAATAAAACGGTCAAACAGATGTTACGAACCCTTCTCAGAGGATGAGAAACAAAATACGTAGGAATAGATATAGGGAACCGAACTCAACATAACACTATTGCGGCATGCAACCCGATCCAAACATGACAGTGTTGGGCCGTGCAACCCGATCCAAACATGATACCGTTACGCGAGATTAAAAGAATTTCTTATAACCCCTGAACTATTAGTAGAATGAATACTTCATTGGCTAGAACCCCTTTCACTCATTCATTTCAGAAGAACCATGGCAACACGCAACTGAATTCTCATAACCACAGAAAATACAAACCTCAAGTTGTGGTGTAAACCATCATGACTCTTCCGGAGTCCATTCACACAAAAGGGCCATTCGAAGCAATATCTCTCAAATCAATCAAGTCATGGTGGCTATCGGACCTGCACGTACAACCACATACCACATGT
>MCJB01051889.1:31253-45652 GCA_002018475.1 Nicotiana obtusifolia
CAACCACATACCACATGTAAAACTTCACACGCTGAAGGAACTAATCATTGCCACCACCACACCGATTAAACCATTGCTAACCGACTCAATTTCTTTTAATTTACTCTTGACCTGACTTAGAAATATAATAGCTCCATTCACAACATAGTGAACTCAATTCGCATTCACCTCGAGTGACCCGAATCGCGAGACCACATCGTCTCAATACTCATGAACCATCTCATACCCTCTTTATGTGCTCAATATTATCTCAGACTGGTGCACCCATTTTGCAAGACCTTCTGCGAATCCGAAGCTATCTCTTTCTTCTCTCCAATACTGCACCGTATACCCGATGGTAACATAGAATATTCCATGTTTCGTTCGCAACCCACTGTGAAGACTCGATCCTTATCCACACATCGGACCCGAAATCCTTAGGCACTGCACTTTAATTCTTGAATCCACTAGGACCATTATCGAGGGTCAATCACTCTGACCTAGTGCAGAAGATAACTGACTGTGCTCTTTTCCATGTACATCACGTCCAAAAAACACAAGCTCCGAGTCTTCCTAAAAACCTGAACATGCATCGATAACACCGAATATAGCACACGCCCATCTAGTTCTTTGTTGAATTACCCCTAATATTTCCTTTTCTCAGTCATAAATATTCCGCCAACGTACCGATGACCATAAACCGCACAAACAGACAACCACCCGATCCATTGTAAACGGTGGGGCTCCCCCCACTTAGCTCTAAGCCACCGTCACATAATGTAGAGCCCACGACGATTCCTCCTTCTCAATTACCATGATCTCACACCATTAACCCGACAGACTTCTCGAAGTTTTTGTTAAGCTTTTCATGAACATCCTGGATCACAAGTCATAGTCACACACTCGACCTCTTACTGGGTAGCAAGTAATATACCTCGCAGAAGCTTCATTAACATCACGCCACCACTAACCTGCTCACAGGAGATAACCCACCTGTGGAATTCCTTACCGACATCTTCTAACGACGCTACACCGGGTACAACTACCCCGTAATCAGCAATTCTCCTGAGCTCATGCTCGCCCACCAGTTGTATACGTCTGCTTCTTCCCTATTGACATCAACTGAAAGTTTAACAATACTTTACGAACTTAAGTCATATTGCACCTGAAACGATAATCAGATCTTCACACCCGTATTCATTTCAAACAAACTCCTTTCTGCCATATTCGATCTTTCTTCGTACAACAACCGTTACTCCAAATAAATACGTAGTCCAAATCACCTTCCATCATGATTCCCAAACCGTTCTACACTTTCTCAAGGCACGCGGCTATCCTACCACAGAATCCATATGCTAATCTGTCACTCTTATTTCAGTTAAACCATCTCCTTTAAGCAACTTTTCAACCTCTGCTTCTCATACTTGGCCTGCTAGTACTTCAACTACCGCGAAACAATTCCTGCCGTGTCGTTCCTCATACTTCGCTACTTACGTGTTGCATCAAATCGAAATCCATCTCTGTAGCACCAGAACCAATAAAATGTTACCGACTCTAAGCCTCTTCGAAGATCATCTTTCTCGAGCCAACCCCATTAGTATGACAACTGTAGGTTACGGTTGGTAACAATGACAATCGGTAACCAGAGCTGTGAGATTGATACTGAGCCCAGGAATATTACAGTTGGTAACAATGACAACTGTAGGTTACAGTTGGCAACAATGGCAACTGGTAACCAGAGCTGGGAAGATTTTTAAATGATTTCTTACTGATTTACTGTTTTCAAATAATGATTTACTGCTTTATTATGCATTGCCTTGTGCTTTACGTGTTTCCTTTCTTTCAGTCATTATTTATATGTGCTACTTACTGAGTTGGAAGTACTCACATTACTCCCTGCACCATGTGTGCAGATTCAGGCGTTATTGACTCCGCTCCGAGGCATTGACTACGATTGTCAGAGCGGTGACTAAGAGACTACGAGGTAGCTGTTGGCGTCCGCAGCCCCGTATCTCTTTATATTGTTATTTCCACTTTCTCCAACTAATTGTGCCAGAGATATTATAATAGAAATTTTGTTATTAGGATTTCATTAGTTGCTCATGACTTTGTGACACCCCGGTTTGGGCTGTAGTCGGGATGGTTCACTATGTTTTTCCGCAAATGACTGCTATTAAACTATGTTGTGTTGTTCTCTTGTTAAATTAACTGCTTAAAATGAGTTATGGTTCGAATTGGCTGGCCTTGTCTTCACGAGAGGCGCCATCACCACCGGATTTGGGATTTGGGTCATGACAGCTTGGTATTAGAGTCTATGTTACATAGGTCTCACGAGTCATGAGCGGGTTTAGTAGAGTCTCGCGGATCGGTATGGAGACATCTGTATTTATCTTCGAGAGACTGTAGAACCTTTTAGGAAAAACTTCATATTCTTGATCTTCTTATCGTGCGGTTTGATTCTATTGAGGCTTATGCCTTTATTTCCTTCCCACTCAATCTTATGCAGCGCGAAGCGCTTGTTATCAATTGGGCGTCGAAGAGTTGTAGTGGTACTAGAGACGAGGTGCTAGATGCGTGTTCGGGCAGGCTATTATCGCTGTCTTGTGGAAGGATGTTCTTATGTTCCAGCTTAATATCTGTATCTTCTATGGTTTAGAGACCGTGCACGAATTGCTACAATGTCTATGCGTTGTTGTCATACAATGTTGGTGAAATAGTAGAGTGCTTGTATATGGAACGCAGCAGTGAATGACTCGAAAGGAGGATTTCTCAGTGTATGATTTAGAGGTTCGGCATTTAATTCCAGCGAAGGAAAAGCAGTCGGACTATAGATGCCCATGTTTGGTTGATGAAGTAACAAGACTGGATACTTTCAAGCATGATGGAATTTTCAATGTGATGCGGTGTCGTCGTCCTTGTTTGAACGTATTATGGTTCGTCGGTGTTACGGTCTTCTTGGATTTTTTCCTTCGGGGCATGGTACTGTGAAATGGTGCCCGAGGGGTGGTTGCCAGGAATAGCTGTGTGCAGCAGTTCGAATCGAATTAGTATCTCTAATGGGGATGGCTCGAGAAAGATGATCTTCGAAGAGGCTTAGAGTCGGTAACATTATATTGGTTCTGGTGCTACAGAGATGGATTTCGATTTGATGCAACATGTGAGTAGGGAAGTATGAGGAACGACACGGCAGGAAGTGTTTCGTGGTGGTTGAAGTACTAGCAGGCCAAGTATGAGAAGCAGAGGTTGAAAAGTTTCTTAAAGGAGATGGTTTAACTGAAATAAGAGTGACAGATTAGCATATGGATTCTGTGGTGGGATAGCCGCATGCCTTGAGAAAGTGTAGAACGGCTTAGGAATCATGATGGAAGGTGATTTGGACTACGTATTTATTCGGAGTGATGGTTGTTGTACGAAGAAAGATCGAATATGGCAGAAAGGAGTTTGTTTGAAATGAATAGGGGTGTGAAGATCTGATTATCGTTTAAGGTGCAATATGACTTGAGTTCGTAAAGTATTGTTAAACTTTCAGTTGATGTCAATAGGGAAGGACCAGATGTATACAATTGGTGGGCGAGTATGAGCTCAGGAGAATTGCTGATTACGGGGTAGTTGTACCCTGTGCAGCGTCGTTAGAAGATGTCGATAAGGAATTCCACAGGTGGGTTATCTCCTGTGAGCAGGTTAGCGGTGGCGTGATGTCAATGAAGCTTCTGCGAGGTATATTACTTGCTACCAAGTAAGAGGTCGAGAGTGTGACTATGACTTGTGATCCAGGATGTTCATGAAAAGCTTAACAAAAACTTCGAGAAGTCTGTCGGGTTAATGGTGCGAGATCATGGTAATTGAGAAGGAGGAATCGTCGTGGGCTCTACATTATGTGACGGTGGCTTAGAGCTAAGTGGGGGGAGCCCCACCGTTTACAATGGATCGCGTGGTTGTCTGCTTGTGCGGTTTCTGGTCATCGATATGTTGGCGGAATATTTATGACTGAGAAAAGGAAATATTAGGGGTAATTCAGCAAAGAACTAGATGGGCGTGTGCTGTATTCGGCGTTATCGATGCATGTTCAGGTGTTTGGGAAGACTCGGAACTTGTGTTTTGTGGACGTGATGTACATGGAAAAGAGCACAGTCGGTTATCTTCGGGACTAGGTCAGAGTGATTGACCCTCGATAACGGTCCTAGTGGATTCAAGAATTAAAGTGCAGTGCCTAAGGATTTTGGGTCCGATGTGTGGATAAGGATCGAGTCTTCACAGTGGGTTGCGAACGAAACTTGGAATATTCTATGTTACCATCGGGTATACGGTGCAGTATTGGAGAGAAGAAAGAGATAGCTTCGGATTCACAGAAGGTTTTGCAAAATGGGTGCACCAGTCTGAGATAATATTGAGCACATAAGGAGGGTATGAGATGGTTCATGAGTATTGAGACGATGTGGTCTCGCGATTCGGGTCACTCGAGGTGAATGCGAATTGAGTTCACTATGTTGTGAATGGAGCTATTATATTTCTAAGTCAGGTCAAGAGTAAATTGAAAGAAATTGGGTCGGTTAGCAATGGTTTAATCGGTGTGATGGTGGCAATGATTAGTTCCTTCAGCGTGTGAAGTTTTACTTGTGGTATGTGGTTGTACGTGCAGGTCCGATAGCCACCATGACTTGATTGATTTGAGAGATACTGCTTCGAATGGCCCTTTTGTGTGAATGGACTCCGGAAGAGTCATGATGGTTTACACCACAACTTGAGGTTTGTATTTTCTGTGGTTATGGGAATTCAGTTGCGTGTTGCCATGGTTCTTCTGAAATGAGTAAGTGAAAAGGGTTCTAGCCAATGAAGTATTCATTCTACTAATAGTTCAGGGGTTATAAGAAATTCTTTTAATCTCGCGTAACGGTATCATGTTTGGATCGGGTTGCACGGCCCAACACTGTCATGTTTGGATCGGGTTGCATGCCGCAATAGTGTTATGTTGAGTTCGGTTCCCTATATCTATTCCTACGTATTTTGTTTCTCATCCTCTGAGAAGGGTTCGTAACATCTGTTCAACCGTTTTATTCGTTACGCGGGCTGGATAATTCTTTTCCAGAGTTTGTTCCTCTTTATGTGTCATGTTCAAATTGTAGCTTGTCGGCGCATTGATGGCGCCATATGAGATCTGAGTCGGTATTGGAGGCAGCTTATTGCATGAGCAGCTTGCACCGGGTGAGACGAGATTATTAGGGCTGAAATCTGTGCAATCAGATTTATATAAGGCACATTAAAATGAAATATCGTTATTCCAGTTATTGTGGTCGGAGGATGTTATTATGGGCAATCGACTTATATGGTGAGTTTGTGAATTTGCACTCTACTACTGTGTTTATCCCTGTTGGGATATTTTGATAGTCTTAGCCGTGTCTATCATTTTTGTTTTGTACACTATTGAGGGCTATGAGTCTAAAAGTGACTTTTTGTTACTCACTATAGTGGGTTTTGATGTAAATTCGGGATAATTGATTAAAGCTTTATGAATTATATGCCCTACTGGTATGGGAGTTCATTATGTGTCGTGATTTCGATTAGAGGAAATTACTTTTAAAGGAGAATTGGATAGATTTCGGTGGGCACGATGTACATATTACTTGTGATTCAGAGTTAAGGACGAGATCCTCGCATTTTATTATGATGTGAAAAGCTTAAACTGGGCTATGAGCCGCGGTGGAAGTTATATAAGGACGAGATCCTTGTGATGAAAATTTATGTGTTTTAAATTCTCCCTCTGTTAAGTTAAATTTGTACTATAGTACTAATAGGGAGCCATACCTGTTACGCTTATTTGATAATTCTTCTATGTGTTTTTGTGCGTATTTTGCCATATTCGTGCTGTAATTATTGAGTTTCAGCCTACAAGGGGAGTGTTCAGGTGGCGTTAAATGTGACTCATTAATTCGAGTAAATAATTATGAGGTCTTCATGCCTCGTGAATTACTGTCGGAGTTGTGGAAATTTGAAACGAGGTTTTGGTTAAAATGAGGTTAATTCACGATGCTGGGATTAATTATGAACAGTTATTAGGACCAGAGACGTGGTTATAGGCATACACATGATGGGCGCGCAAGCACGAGTTTGCTACGGCCGGTTGAGACTAACATGCGGTGTTGAATTAATTGGGCTGTGAGAAAATTTGATTTTGAAGTTTATAAATATGGAATAAAGAAATAATCTTCAATTGAGATGGTGTTGTCGGATCCATGTTAAATTTAAGGTGACGTGGAATCACCCTCGAGTGCGTGTAATAATACACTTAGAAATTTAATGTCCTTGGAATAGTCCGTAGCACGTTCGAGGACGAACGCTTGTTTAAGTGGGGGAGAATGTGACGACCCGGCTAGTCGTCTCGTGAGTTACCGCTCTGTTTCTCCCATTTCTGCTTCATTATGCTTTGTTATCCATGTTCTATGTGATCGAGTTGAGTAGTTTGCGTTTGGAGTGGGTTTGGTAAGAAATGAGACACTTAGTCTCTTTTAAGAAGGTTTAAGTTGGAAAAGTCAACCGGATGTTGACTTATGAGTTAGAGGGCTCGGATGTGAGTATCGATAGTTCAGTTAGCTTCGGGAGGTGATTTATGACTTAGGAGTGTGATCGGAATTGATTTTGGAGGTCTGGTGTAGAATTAAGCTTGAATTGGTGGAGTTAGTATTTTGGCGATTTCCGGTTGTTAGGCGAGATTTTGATCTGAGGGTCGGAATGGAATTCTGAGAGTTGCTATAGCCTCGTATGGTGATTTCGGACTTAGGCGTATGTCCGGATTTGAAATTGGAAGTCTGTAGGACAATTCAACGTATTTTGGCGAATGTTGGAAAATAGAAGATTTTTGGAAAGTTTGACCGAGGAGTTGACTTGTTGATATCGGGGTCGGAATCCAGTTCTGAAAATCTTCATAGGTCCGTTATGTCATTTATGACTTGTGTGCAAAATTTGAGGTCAATCGGACTCGATTTGATAGGTTTTGGCATCGAATGTAGAAGTTGAAATTTGTTAGTTTCATTAAGCTTGAATTGGGGTATGATTCGTGTATTTAGCGTTGTTTGATGTGATTTGAGGCCTCGACTAAGTCCATATGATGTCTTAAGATTTGTTGATATATTTGGTTGAAGTCCCGAGGGCCTCGAATGGATTTTGGATGGTTGATGGAGTTTAACTTGGGCATTTCAAGAATGCGTCGATGTCGTCTCTTCAAGAATAAGTGGTATCATATTATGCAAATGGACTCCAAATTCAGTTTTAACTTAAGCATTAGATCCGTATTGAAATTTCGGAGTCATAGCAAAAAGAATCGTCCAATTCGGACATCGTATGAGAAAGTTATGCCTATTTCTGTGCCAGGAATTCTGTGGCTACTGGAACCAGCGCCACCTGTGGCGCCCGAGGCAGAAAAGTACTATAAAAACGGGGTTTTGGTCATTTTGGCAAAATAGAGTTGGGGAAGCTCGGTTTGGGCGATTTTTAGAAGGTTTTTCACAAATTTGAAGGAGGTAAGTGTTCTTTATCATAAATCCTTCATAGATCATGATTCCATACTCATTTACATCATAAATCCATGAATCTATGGAAGAAAAATCAGATTTTTTTCCAAATCTTCCAAGAACGAAAATTTAAGATTTGAAAGCCAATCCGATGTCGGAATTTGATAATTTTTGTATGGGTGAACTCGTCGGGAGATAAGGAACCCGTTGATGTGAAATTTTTTGAACTTCGAGAAGTGGGCCCGGGGCTCGGATTTTGCTAATTTCGGGATTTCTTGGTATTTTCAGTTGTTTTCGCTTGGGCTTTGTTCCCTCAACATATTGTGACGTAATTGTTCTGGATTTGGATAGATTCGACGCACGTGGAGGCCAATTCGAAGGGCAAAGGCGTCGTGGGCTAGAAATTTAGCCGGTTCGAGGTGAGTAGTGATTGTAAATGATGTCATGAGGGTTCGAAACCCGGATTTACACATCGTAGCTATATTGAAGTGAGGCACACGCTCGATGATAAGCGTGGGGTCGTTTACTACTGGGACTGTGCCTTGGTCCGTCCCGATTGATGATTTTTACTACATATTTGATTGAAACCTATTTGATATCATCATGTTTTGGGCTGATTGCCATATTTGGGCTTCGTGCCAATTGTTTGAACCCTCCGGGGATTTTTATCACTATTTCCTCACTATTTGTACTTATTACTTGAACTCAGTCATGTTGTTTCCACCGTTGTACAACTCAACCACTTATTACTCAGTTTTGAGATTTACACAATATTTGAAATGATGTTTGGGCTGAGAACTACTGTTTTACTATGCCCGAGGGGCTTGTGATGATTTTCTGACTGAGTGCGGCCGAGGGCCAGATGTGAGGTTTTACTGAGTGATATGAGGCCGAGGGCCTGAGATACTGTATATACGCCACGAGGTGGCTTGATTGATATGAGGCTGAGGGCCTAGATGTATGCCACGAGGTGGCTTGATATAGCGCTTGGGCCGTAAGGGGCCCCTCCCGGAGTTTGTACATCCCCAGTGAGCGCAGAGTACCCAGAGATAATACAGTTAGTAACAATGACAACTGTAGGTTACGGTTGATAACAATGACAACCGGTAACCAGAGATATTACAGTTGGTAACAATGACAACTGGTAACTAGAGATATTACAGTTGGTAACAATGACAACTGTAGGTTACAGTTGGTAACAGTGACAACTGGTAGCCAGAGATAATACAATTGGTAACAATGACAACTGTAGGTTACGGTTGGTAACAATGACAACCGGTAACCAGAGCTGTGAGATTGATACTGAGCCCAGGAATATTACAATTGGTAACAATGACAACTGTAGGTTACAGTTGGTAACAATGGTAACTGGTAACCAGAGCTGGGAAGATTTTTAAATGATTTCTTACTGATTTACTGTTTTCAAATAATGATTCACTGCTTCATTATGCATTGCCTTGTGCTTTATGTGTTTCCTTACTTTCAGTCATTATTTATATGTGCTACTCACTGAGTTGGAAGTACTCACATTACTCCCTACACCATGTGTGCAGATTCAGGCGTTATTGACTCCGCTCCGAGGTATTGACTACGATTGTCAAAGCGGTGACTCAGAGACTACGAGGTAGCTGTTGGCGTCCGCAGCCCTGTATCTCTTTATATTGTTATTTCCACTTTCTCCAACTAATTGTGCCAGAGATATTGTCATAAAAATTTTGTTATTAGGATTTCATTAGTTGCTCATGACTTTGTGACATCCCGGTTTGGGCTGTAGTCGGGATGGTTCACTATGTTTTTCCGTAAATGACTGCTATTAAACTATGTTGTGTTGTTCTCTTGTTAAATTAACTGTTTAAAATGAGTTATGGTTCGAATTGGCTGGCCTTGTCTTCACGAAAGGCGCCATCACGACCGGGTTTGGGATTTGAGTCGTGACATATATTTAGAAGATCTTCTCCGTTCTACTTACGCAATTTCCATCTCAAACAAGATTTTCTCTTTCGATTGTCTAGCAAGCATTATAATCTTTATAGTGTGAATGTACTAAAAAGAGTATGAGTAAAGTTGTCGTGAGCTAAGTTTCTTTGATGAGTTTGTAAAATTAAAGGATTGAGTGAAAATCGTTCCTGGTGAATAAGCTCTAACAGCACATTGTACATCGACTCAAAGTTGGTCAGAAATAAGATAACTCTTGTTACCCAAGGGATGTAAGCAATACATTAGTATGCGAATCAGTATAAAAATCATCTCTGTCAATCTGCCATATTTATTTTATTATTTTATATAATCCCTAATACATTTAATATTTGTTTGAAGTGATAATTTTTTTTATGGGAAAAAATAGCCAAACTTACTCAGACAAAATTTTTATACAATTCTTCCCCTGGTCTCTAGTGTTTTTAACTGGTATTAGAGCAGGTCTCACAAACTTATTGTTACTTCATCACAAATGTGAAAAGATCATGTCGAATCATAAAAAAAAAAAAAAAAAAAAAGTACACTTCTTCAAGAAGGTCACTAATATACCAAATTGCCCTATTTTAATGTCTAACACTACAGTCGCTAAAAACCAAGGATGAAAGTGTTCATTCAATCTGCTAATTTTGATGCATGAAGAATAATTGAAAAAAAAAATAGACTAATGACTATTCCAAAAGGCTCTGATGGAAAAAACCCACTGATAATGTTATTGTACTCACTAAGGAACAAAAGAATGCTATGCCATTAATGCACGTGCTATAAATTGTATGTAGCGCTCTGTAAGTGGAGAATTGTATGACAAAATCTCATCTTGTGATACTACCAAAGAAATATGGGATAAGCAAGAAGTTACGTACGAAGGACAATCTTCTTCACGTGTATGAACTATTGTGACGATCTGATATGTCGTTTTGAGTATTAGCCCCATTTTCTGTGTTTTCAGACATCCTGTAACTTTATTTGATAATATATGACTTGTGTGCATGACCCGCATCGTTTTCGGAAAGCTTAAGTGTGGAATTTTAAAGAAAATATAATTTTTGGCTTTAAAACGACTTGAGTTGACCACAGTCAATTTTTTATAAATGACCTCGGATAGGTGTTTTGACGATTCTGGTCGGTTTGTATGATGTATGTTGGACTTGTACGCATGTTTTGTTGGGGTCGGGGTAAACCGAGGGCGTTTCGGTGCATTATGTGAAAAATCGGAAAAATGAGTTTCAAATTTAAAAATTTAAGTTTTGATGATCGATTCTTGATATCTGATGTTATTTTGATGGCTTGAGGTATCGAGCGAGTTTGTATGATATTATTACACTTGTGTGAATTTTCAGATTGGAGCTCGAGGGGCTCTAGTGAGTTTCAGATGTATTTTGGTTGATTTTGGAACAGCTAAAACTGAATTGTTGCTGGCGTGAGCTTGCAGTTCTCGCATTTGTGAAGACTTTATTGCAATTGCGAGCCTCGCATTTGCAATGTCAGGCTCACAAATGCGAAATGGGACTAGAGACTGAAGGCTTTGCTTTTGCGAAGAAAGGATTGTATTTGCGGACCGGGGGTTGGTCGTATTTGCAACATTGAGCGGGGTCAGGAAACTTCACAAATGCGAAGCTTAGTCCGCATTTGTGATAATGGGGACCTTCGCAAATGCGAAGGTTATGTCACATTTGCGACAATTGCAAGGTTGAGAGGTATTTCTTTCCAGATTTATTGGTAAACAACTTTAACTTGTTTTCAATCAATTTCAATTACTATTTCATGAATTTTATCATCAAATCTAGGAATTTCAAGGTAGAAATTAGGGCTTTTGGGTAGAATTTATAAATTTTATAAAATTGAGATCTAGACCTCGAATTAAGGTCGGATTTCGAAACAAATCACAAAATCGGGCTTGAGGGTGAATGGTTAATCGATATTGGTCATAATCTCTGATTTCGACCACATGGGTCCAGTTTGACTTTTTGTTAACCTTTTCAATTTAGTTAAAGATTGAACCCTTTTCATTCGTGGATAGTTTCTAAAATATATTTTGAATTGTTTGAATGATATTTGGCTAGATTCGGTTGGTTTGGAGGGTTGTTTTAAAGAAAAATCCATGGTAGATTGTTGATTTTGTTCCGAAAAGAGGTAAGTGTCTTGGTTATTCTTGATTCGAGGTAAATAAGGTAGAATCGAGTCCATTTGCTATGTGAATTATGTGTTGGGGCGATGTATATGCAAAGTGACAAGTGTATATGCATTGGCCATGGGATGAGCATGCGGATAGAATTTGCCCTACTTGTACCATGTTATTTCGTGTATTATGTCTTCCATGCCTTAGATAGATTATTAATTCTTTAATTACTCGCTTTCAAGTTACTTCTTATGTTGAAATTATTGCGATATTGTTGATTGATTGTTGTCACTAATTGTGAAAGATTCTCATATGATGAGTGTGTTCAAATACTATTGTCGAAGTTGATTTGCTTCCCACCTTGCTTAGTATTGTGTTGTTGTGATTGCTTGGTGAGAAAGAGTGAAAAGCGCAAATGGCTTTGCCGTGCACATGCTTTGTTATTATTATTATTATCATGCGAGGATGAGAGTAAAAGCACGAAGGATGATGCCGTGCACTTACATTTATATTATATGGTGAGGACGAGAGTAAAAGCACGAAGGTTGATGGCGTACATATTTGTTGATTTCGTTGTCTTTACTTGATATATGGTTTGTGAACTTGGCTTTGTGGTTTCGTTATTACTTGTGAAAGATGTTTATTCCGTGATACTTCACTTTATGTTCTCGATTATTGCCCCTTTTTGTATGTCCCTATCTCGTTGTTACCTTTGATACTTTACTTGTTATTCCTTTACTTTTGATATATGGCTGCATAGGTTTATAGTAAGTGTTTTGTCTTAGCCTCGTCACTACCTCGTCGGGGATAGGTTCGACACTTACTAAGCACATTAAGTCGGTTGTACTCATACTATACTTCAGTACTTCTTGTGCAGATCCTAACATTGGCACCAATGAAGTCCCGAGAGGTACCTAGCAGATACCAGGTGGTGATTCAAGGTAGAGCTGCATTTCGTTCGCAGGCCTTAGAGTCACTTTCCTATTTTCATCGTACCGCTTTTATTTTGTTTTGGACAATGTTGTACTTCTATCAGAACATTGTATTTACATTACTAAAAATCAGGTGAAAAGCGACCGAAAAAAGCGACCAAAGTTGGTCACAATTTGCCCAAAAGCGACCAAAAAGCGACCACAATGGTCTGGTCAGTATTTAGGTGGTCACCAACAGATAGCGACCAAAGTTGGTCGCTAATTTGCGATCAACATTGGTCTCCACCACAAAAAAACCAAACATTCCGGAAAATCATGTAGAGACCAACTTTGGTCGCCAATTAGCGACCAAAGTTGGTCACTTTTTTTTATTTTAAATTAATTTAATTTGCTAAATAGCGACCAAAACTGGTCACTAAATTAATTATAATTTTTTTTAAAATTCACCGATTAGCGACCAAAGTTGGTCACGAAATCAAAAATACAGAAAATAAAAATCAGCAGGTAGCGACCAAAGTTGGTCGCTAACTGCTGAGCGAAAAATAGCGACCAAAGTTGGTCGCTAATTTGCAGATTCAATTTTTTTTCCAGCAAAATAGCGACCAACTGGAGACCAAAGTTGGTCGCTATTTCTGGTTCATTTTTTCCAGAAACTGCCTGTTTTGGCAGCTACACCACCTGCCAGATTTACCAAATTCCTAAAATAAGCATTTTATGCCATGAAAACAACAACAACGACAACAACAACGACAAAAACAACGACAACAAAAAACAACGAGAATAACAACAACAATAAACAACATCATTAAACAGCAACATTAAACAATAACAAACTATAAAGTTCAAATGAACTTATATACATTATATAAACTGTTAATACAATTTAACGTCTACTAATGTTTACATGGCATCGCCGGATGAAGTGTCATCATCAAGCTGACCACCCGGCGATGATTCACGTGACCGGGGAATTGGAAAAGAGCCAGTAGCCAAGAGAGATTTGAGCTGCTCTTGTAGAGCAGCATATTGCTCATCTCTAAGTTTTTCTCTCTCCTTCTCTCTTTCTTCTCTCTTCCTCTCTCTTTCCTTGGCAGCTTCTAGCTCGGATGTGAGCTTTGCTACATGGTCCCGCATAGAGGAGAGGCTATCCCCATCAAGCGACTCCGCTTGCGAGGAAGTGCCTATTCCTTGCATTCTACACCTATAGCGGTGGAATTGCTTAGCGGGAAGCCCGTATACCTTCCCCCCTTTTGGACCGCCAGCCGCCTGCGTCCATAGTCTCTCAGCATCCTCGTCCGACGGTTGGATTGTTTCGCCCGATGAAGATGGTGGCTGGCTGCGTACAAACTCTTCCAACTCAGCTGTGAAGCGACTCTATAAGAAAAATTAAATTAGTATTCAAAAGTTATATAAAACTAAATCAAAGTACTTAATAAAAATTGAAAACTTACATGTACAGCCGAGGCTCGGTCCTCGACCACCTTTCTTCGTCCGAATCTTTCTTCTTCTTGACAGTATGAGTATGCTTGAATAACTCATCCTGCCTGATCGGACGGCCTAACTTCTTCTCCTGAAAAGTCATAAATTTTAGTTAATAAACAGATTAGACGTTGAAAATTAAAATTAAATTAAGCAATTACGTACCATTTTCCTCTTTATTGAACCGAGGCTGGTCGTACCTCCAGTGTGCAGAGAGCCTCCCGTCTCCGAAGCACGAGCTTTCTTTCCTTGCTCGCACTTCTTTAGGAAATTTGTGGTTGCCTATTGCCTTTGCAGATCAATCCAAAAACCATCTTGCATCCAGGAGGGCTTCGTGTTCGTCCTTCTAGCTTTGGAAAAGCAATGGGACAACCGCTTGCGTGCCTTGAGATTGAAGTTAGCAGCCACCTC
>MCJB01051890.1:1343-28798 GCA_002018475.1 Nicotiana obtusifolia
GATACTTCGAACTAACATGCTGCAGCTTCTTCTTCCTTGTTTTCTATAATTCTTACTTCATTCATATCAACTTCTTCCAATATGTGTTCAGGATGTTCCAAATTATTTTCTAAAACTTCGTCCACTATTTGGTCAACACTAGAGATATCGTTTTGATATGCAACATCTAACACGTTCTCGACTTCCACCCTACCCACAGGCTTAGTTTTTATTACAACCCACCAATCTGACTTATTCCGCCGCAATGGATAAGGCGCATAAACACTTGCCTAACATTATGTGCAATTATGAAAGGATCATAGCGATCATACTCCCTCGTATGATTAACCTAAATTATGTTGTATTGATTGTGTACTCTTGTACCTCTTGTTGGATGTGGGTCAAACCACTTGCATCTAAAAAGTATCAATTTCTTAAATGGCCAATCTGTATATTCTAGTTCTATTATTTCTTTGAGCACACCATAATAATCAATATCTCCATCTTGGTTGCCATCACCACCTTGAACCCACACCCCATTGTTGTTGCTATTTTTATTTTTAGAGCAATGCTCGGTATGAAACTTATAACCATTCACAACGTACTTAGACATTGTTGTGACCTCAACCCCAGGTCCCCAAGATATATCTTTCAAAAATTGATTTACACCATTATTTGGATCATTTACTTACATATTGTTAAAAAATTTTATAAGTTAGCATAACTTCCAAACATTGTTTACCTACATAGTGTTATAATATTTTAAGGAGAAATTTACAAATTGTTTGAACCACGTATCAAATCTCGTATATACAGCATCATGGCCTTTACCCACGAAGTGACTGTGACACATCAAATATTTTTAGTAGTTGCATTGAGATGTAATCACAATAATTTTTATATTTTGATAACTACTAAATCAATACTTACTTGAGAATGGTACAACTTCGGGACAATTTAGCAACACGTGAAGTGTAGCTGACTTGAACTCCATATCACTCAAACTTCTCTTTCTAACATCCTTAGAACATCGGCCTGGTTGATTGAATATGGACATAGGTGGATATAATGGATCATTCCTAAGGTCGACCGTGTGCCTGTTGGGCCTATTCCTAGCACATGGCACATTACTCTCAAAATAATAAGAACAAAAATGAGCAGTTTTCTCTGCAAGATAAGCTTTGCATATAGATCCTTCAATCCTATTCCTCTGCTTAACAAATTGTTTGCATTTTTCAATTGTCCTACATAATTTCAGGTTAGCCAAGAATATTCAAATAAAACAGAAAATTACATCAAACATATAATATTACCTTTCAAAGGAATACATCCATCTGCATTGAACAGGCCCTCTAAGTCGTGCCTCATGTACAAGGTGGATTGGAAGGTGTTCCATCACATCAAAAANATATATATATAAAAGCTATATTCTATAATACATATTTAGATGGAAATATCATAAATATAAATAATTGTACTGCTTAAAAGAACATTTATACCTTAAATTGATTGAAAATTTGCTCCTTCAGCGAGAATGGGAAATCACTTCAAGTCGCATAAGGGCCACCATAAAGCTTTCTGGTGGCTTTGGTGATTATCCTTGTAGTAATATTACTAGGGATGAACCTGCAATTTAATTAAAAAAATACATTAATATCTTAGTAAAACTGTACAAAATAATAAACGTAAAAATAACAAATAACTCTTACCCATCACCCTCAGGGACTATGATGATCCTGCCATATTGATCATAATGCACATCCTCGTTATCATCAGCATCACCGTCCGAAGCATGTATATCAGAGGCATGTGTGGAAGGTGTAGGGAGGTCAGAGCTAGTATCTCGCAGGCGAAGGCCTGAAATAGATAGAGTCCCAGATGAAGATGGGTGCGAGCCCTGTGACTGCAACATAGCTGTATGGGCCGCAAGGGGACGTGACACTGATAGTTGTGACCCGAGTGGCTATGACCCGAGTGGCTGTGACACTAATGCCTGTGATCCATGTGGATGTGACATGGATCGATGCGGTCCATGCGATGCGGATGGCTGAGATCCACGTGGCTGTGCGGCAGCTGGACTGTATGTCGGACGTACAGTCCTATGGCCCTGTGACGAAAGACCTGGTGTCTGCACGAAGGTGTAGGGCTGGTGATGCTGTGGCAGCTCAGAATAGCCCTGGGGTGGAGGCAAAGACATATGCATAGGCATAGGCATCTCTGAAGAGGCAGGAAAAGATGGAGTATTATCTTCTACCCTCCTCTTTGGTTTCCTAGCCTTTTGTCGACCCCGAGAACTAGTAGAATCATTGTTACCTCGACCCTTGCCTGTCATCTTCATAATATAATACATATTTAGATTGAAACATATAAAGAAACTAGCTATAAACGAGAGTTATTAAAGAAATCAACTTTTAAAAGCTCATCGACGTATAGTTCCTCGTCCGAAAATTCTTCTTCCTCACTAGTTTGAGCTTCATCAGTTGATTCTTCTTCCTCATTTTCTATAATTCTTACTTCATTTATATCGACTTCTTCCAATATGTGTTCAGGATGTTCCAAATCATTTTCTAAAACTTCGTCCTATTTGGTTAACAGTAGAGATATCGTTTTGATATGCAACATCTAACACATTCTCGGCTTCCACCCTACCCACGGGCTTAGTTTTTATTACAACCCACCAACCGGACTTATTCCGCCGCAATGGATAAGGAGCATAATACACTTGCCTAACATTATGTGCAATTATGAAAGGATCATAGCAATCATACTCCCTTGTATGATTAACCTCAATTATGTTGTATTGATTGTGTACTCTTTTACCTCTTATTAGATGTGGGTCAAATCACTTGCATCTAAAGAGTATCGATATCTTATATGGCCAACCTGTATATTCTAGTTCTATTATTTCTTTGAGCACACCATAATAATCAATATCTCCATCTTGGTTGCCATCGCCACCTTGAACCCACACCCCACTACTGTTGCTATTTTTATTTTTAGAGCAACACTCGGTATGAAACTTATAATTATTCACAACGTACTTAGACATTGTTGTGACCTCAACCCCAGGTCCCCAAGATATATCTTTCAAAAATTAATTTACACCATTATTTGGATCATTTACGTACATATTGTTAAAAAAATTCATAAGTTAGCATAACTTTCAAACATTGTTTACCTACATAGTGTTAGAATATTTTAAGGAGAAACTTACAAATTGTTTGAACCACGTATCAAATACAGCATCATGGCCAAATTGACCCATGAAGTGACTGTGACACATCAAATATTTTTAGTAGTTACATTGAGATGTAATCACAGTAATTTTTATATTTTGATAACTACTAAATCAATACTTACTTGAGAAATGATACAACTTCGGGACAATTTAGCAACACGTGAAGTGTAGCTGACTTGAACTCCATATCATTCAAACTTCTCTTTCTAACATCCTTAGAACATCGGCCTGGTTGATTCAATATGGACATAGGTGGATATAATGGATCATTCCTAAGGTCGACCGTGTGCCTGGTGGGTAAGAGTTATTTGTTATTTTTACGTTTATTGTTTTGTACAGTTTTACTAAGATATTAATGTATTTTTTAAATTAAATTGCAGGTTCATCCCTAGTAATATTACTACAAGGATAATCACCAAAGCCACCAGAAAGCTTTATGGTGGCCCTTATGCGACTTGGAGTGATTTTTCATTCTCGCTGAAGGAGCAAATTTTCAATCAATTTAAGGTATAAATGTTCTTTTAAGCGGTACAATTATTTATATTTATGATATTTCCATCTAAATATGTATTTTATATATATATATATATAAAAGTATTAGTACATTAGCTAATATTATATCAAATATAGCTTTTATATATATTCGATAAAAGCTTAGTGAATTAATACTTAGTGTTGTGTGTGTGTGTGTGTGTGTATATATATATATATATATACATATATTAGCTAATGCACTAATATACTATATACTATATTATAAGCAGCTAATGCACTTAACTTTTGAATAATTATTAGCTAATAAAAGCTAAGTATAATATATCAAATATAGCTTTTATGATATTTCCATCTAATATGATATTTCCATATAATACTTAACTTTTGAAATACAGAGCAAGTGTGTATGGGAACACCGCTATAGCGTGGATGTGGCTGCAAATTTTCATCTCAAGGCTCGCAAGCGGTCTGGTTGCTTCAGCATTTATGGGAGGATTTGCAAAGGCAATGGCTTACAGCAGAGTTCTTAGAGAAGAGCGAAAAAGGAAAGAAAGCTCGTGCATCTGAGAAGGGAGGATCCTTGCACACTGGAGGTGCGATCAGCCTACGGACAGTAAAGAGAAGAATGGCACGTAATTGCTTAATTTATTTTAATTTTCAAAGTATATCTATTCTGTTTCTTAACTAAAATTTATGAGTTTTCAGGAAAAGAAGTTGGGGCATCCGATGAAGCAAGATGAGCTATTCAAGGAGACTCATATTGTAAAGAAGAAGAAAAAGACGGATGAAGAAAGGTGGGTCGAGGGCCGAGCCTCGACTGTACATGTAAGTTTTCACTTTTCATTAAGTATTTTGATTTACACCTTCCACACATGCCGTTGATATATATGTTTCGAACGGTGATGCTGATGATGACGAGGAGGTGCATTATGATCAATATGGCAGGATCATCATAGTCCCTGAGAGTGATGGGTAAGAGTTATTTGTTATTTTTACGTTTATTGTTTTGTACAGTTTTACTAAGATATTAATATTTTTTTAATTAAATTGCAGGTTCATCCCTAGTAATATTACTACAAGGATAATCACCAAAGCCACCAGAAAGCTTATGGTGGCCCTTATGCGACTTGGAGTGATTTCCCATTCTCGCTGAAGGAACAAATTTTCAATCAATTTAAGGTAAATGTTCTTTTAAGCAGTACAATTATTTATATGTATGATATTTCCATCTAAATATGTATTATAGAATATAGCTTTTATATATATATATATATATATATATATATATATATAAGTATTAGTACATTAGCTAATATTATATCGAATATAGCTTTTATATATATTCGATAAAAGCTTAATGCATTAATACATAATTATTCAAAAGTTAAGTGCATTAATACTTAGCTTTTATTAGCTAATATTATATTCGATATAATATTAACTAATGCACTAATACTTAGTGCAGTGTGTATATATATATATATATATATATATATATATATATATTAGCTAATGCACTTAACTTTTGAATAATTATTAGCTAATAAAAGTTAAGTATAATATATCGAGTATTGCTTTTATGATATTTCCATCTAATATGATATTTTCATATAATACTTAACTTTTGAAATACAGAGCAAGTGTGTATGGGAACACCGCTATAGCGTGGATGTGGCTGCAAATTTTCATCTCAAGGCTCGCAAGCGGTTGTCGCATTGTTTCTCCAAAGCTAGAAAGTTGAACCAGAAGCCTGGCTGGTTGCTTCAGCATTTATGGGAGGATTTGCAAAGGCAATGGCTTACAGCAGAGTTCTTAGAGAAGAGCGAAAAAGGAAAGAAAGCTTGTGCATCTGAGAAGGGAGGATCCTTGCACACTGGAGGTGCGATCAGCCTACGGACAGTAAAGAGAAGAATGGTATGTAATTGCTTAATTTATTTTAATTTTCAAAGTATATCTATTCTGTTTCTTAACTAAAATTTATGAGTTTTCAGGAAAAGAAGTTGGGGCGTCCGATGAAGCAAGATGAGCTATTCAAGGAGACTCATATAGTAAAGAAGAAGAAAAAGACGGTTGAAAAAAGGTGGGTCGAGGGCCGAGCCTCGACTGTACATGTATGTTTTCACTTTTCATTAAGTATTTTGATTTACTTTTATATAAATTTTGAAATACTAATTCAATGTAATTTTTCTTATAGGGTCGCTTCACAGCTGAAGTGGAAGAATTCATACGCAGTCAGCCACCTAATGAGTCGGGCGACCCAATCCAACCTTCGGACGAGGATGCTGAAAGAATATGGACGCAGGCTGCTGGCAGTCCAAAATGGGGGAAGGTATACGGGCTTCCTACTAAGAAATTTCATCGAATAAGTGTGGAATGCAAGGAATAGAAACTTCCTCGCAAGCCGAGCAACTTGATGGGGAGAGCCTCTCCTCTGTGCGGGAGACTGTGGCAAAGCTCACATCCGAGCTAGAAGCCGCCAAGGAAAGAGAAAGGATTAGAGATGCTCAGTACATTGGCATACAAGAGCAGCTCAAATCTCTCTTGGCTTCTGGCAGTTTTTCGATTCCCAAGTCTCGTGAGTCATCGCCAGAGGCTCGCCTTCCCCGTGCTCGTTCCTCCCGTCCTCCCCGTTATCATTCTTCCCGTCCTAGACAACTACACCCTTCTGCATACCGTCTTCGTGATGAAAGTTCATCAGACGGTGATGATAATGACGTACAAAACAATCCTTGACTTGTAATAACAGTTAACTTAGTTTGGTTAGCTTAATGTATTAGTTCTATTGAACTTTATAGTTTGTTAGTTTTAATATTATTGTTCTTGTTGTTGTTGTTTATTGTTGTTTATTGTTGTTGTTGTTGTTGTTTATTGTTGTTGTTGACATAAAATGCCTGTTTAGGAATTTTGGTAAGTTGGCAGGTGGTGTAGCTGCCAAAACAGGCAGTTTTTGCGAAAAATATACCAAGAAAAGCGACCTACGTTGGTCGCTAGTTGGTCGCTTTTTCCTTAAAAAAATATAATTTTCTGGGCAATAGCCACCAACTTTGGTCACTATTTAACTCAGATTTCTCAAAAGCGACCAACTTTGGTCGCTATTCCATTTTTTAAAAAAAAATCTGCAAATATAGCGACCAAAGTTGGTTGCTTATAATTAAAAAAAAAATAATTCTTGAAAATAGCGACCAACTTTGTTCTCTTATTTTTAAAACAATCAAAAAAAATTAATAATATAGCGACCAATTTTGGTCTCCAATTTTCAGATTTTAAAATATAATATTTTCTTTACAGACCAAAGTTGGTCGCTTTTTTATGATTAATAATAAATAAATAAAAATATAATTTACATTTTGAGACTAACTTTGGTCGCTAATATTATATTATTAAAATATTAAAAGCGATTAAAGTTGGTTGCTATTTTTTTTACTCGGAATATTTGATCCTTTTACTTTAGAAACCAAAGTTGATCGCTAATTAGCGACCAATTTTGGTCCCTAAGGTAAAGTTACCAGCTTAATATCGACCACACCTGTTTGGTCGCTTTTTTGTCGCTTTTTTGCCAGTAAGCGATCAACTTTGGTTGCTTTTTTCCGGATTTATAGTAATGGCTGTGTCCGGTTAGTCATCTTAGACCACGTATAGTAGCGATCCCCCCAAGGGAACCCAGTAGTAAGAACAGTCCAGCAACAAAGAAGGTGACCCTGAAAGCCAAAGGTTCCAGAAACAAATGTGTTCAGAAATAGTATATATTTGTGTTAAGTGAATTTTTACCAAGCGGCGCCCGCTTCAAACATATGAACAAGTAATGTACAAAGAAATAGGTTTTGCACCTTAAAGCAAAACGTGCAACTTAGATATACTCCTTTCAGATTATAGTTTCATTTAAAGGAAAAAAAAATATGTGTAGGTTTCCGTTTCCTAATGAACGTAGATAGCTTTATATAGGACAAGAGTCGTACTTGTGGATTGGTTAAAAAAATTGAACGCACTTTACCAATGAGCTGTGAATTACGTTTAGGTCAAGTAGGTTCAACTTTCCACCCCTATTCTGTACACATATTTGATAAGATCAATTCCTATTTACTTCCTTCGTTTCAATTTAAATGATGTAGTTTAATTCGATACGGAGTTTTGAGAAGGAGAAAAAAACGACTCCTAAAAGCTTAAGAGATAAAAATTTTGTGGGGCCATGATATTTGTATGGTTATAAAAGCTTCTCATTGAGGGTAAAATGAAGAGTTTAAAGTCGAATTATTTTCAATTATAAAAATATATTATTTTTTTTTAAACGAACTAATAAGAAAATATGTCTATCTAAATTGAAACCCTAAATTATATTAGGGAAAACAGTACTCTATTTCCTTGTTCTAGTTGGCAAACATCAAAATGCAGCGGAGAAACGTACCAGCAGATGATAAATAAGACAATAGCCCATTTTCTTGATTTTCCTTTTTGTAGTGCCTTCCCACAGCATAAACATCGCCTAGCCACCATTATAAGGAGCTGACTAGCCGAAAGGAATAAGAACGAACCCACACGAAAGCCAGTTACGTATCTGATAAATACAGATACTTAGTTGCCCCATCACGTCCGCCCTTAGTTATCTGAAAGAACAAAAGAACCTAAAATTTATATTTACTCAAAATATATATACTTTAAAAACTTTCCTCAAGTATAAAACCATTAAACTTATAGCCAAAAGAGCTACTTCAGAAATGCCTTCATATAAAACTAAACCTGAGCAATTAGCATATACATAGCCAAAGGCATCTGAGTCACCAAAGCCTCAGCGTATGCACTTTTTATTTCCAATAATTGTACATATACACAAAACAATAAAAATTGAGCTAGCTGCCGGAATAATATCTGTTCTGAACTTATTTTCCAACATAACTTTTTCGGCTTTTCACATTTTCAAATAACATATATCTAAACACTATTATCCTAATATATTCTAAAGTGAGCAAGAATTACTTGTACAATGAGCACTAGAAATGGAATAAGCTCTCATCTCTAATTTCTTAGTCCTCGTATGGATATGACTCATGCACTGAGGAATTTCAATTTGGTCAAGAATTGCAACTACTAATTTGACCCATGCACTTTTTCCTCTTTTTGAACAATGGACTGACCCTGGCCATGGTTCAAAAATTAAAATGAATGAGAATATACCAATATTCACAACGTTTTATGTAAACGGAATAAACGATCTTTTATGAATATCTTAACAATCTTGCACTATTTTAGAGCTAGATTATTTTTTGTTAAGAAGAAGTATTATAAAGAGTAAAGGTTGTAAGATAAGAAGTAAAAAATAATATAAGCACGATATATTTAACTGCCATAAAAAATACGAAGGTGAAGTGACGATGTTGGACGGGATTGTGGTACCTAATAACGATGTAGATATGTGTGCTCAATCTTCAAGTAAGAAAGCCCGATGCATGAAAATATAATGGAGCAAAATCATGAATAAAAATATGTTGGCCAATTGTCGGAGTGCTACAAGTGTGTTTTGCGATAAGATAAACCTAACCAAGTGAAAGGCAAGGTGGCCAAAACAGTTACGAGACCAGCAAATTTTAATTAATAAATGTTTGGTAGTAGAAGATCGGAAAAAATAAGAATTGATCACTATTCACAAGGATAGAGGTTGCAGAAAATAGAGGATATGTTTGTAGAAGAGCTTCTCACAAAGAGCTCTGCTCCATTTGTTGTCTAGCTGCCCAGAATAAAAATGGTATTAACTGCAAATGTCAGCTTAATTAATATTATATTGCTTCAAGCTTTATGTATTTGATTGTTTGTTTTAAACAGGAGTGTACAAATGAAATCGATAAACCGCATCAATCCGATAATTCGAGCCAAATAAAAAAAAACACTCGACTATGGTTTGGTGTTGGAAAAAAAAACTCAACCATATTTGGTTTGGTTTGGTTTTAACTAAAAAAAAGTCAAACGAAACCAAACCAACCCGACATTATATGTATAAAAGTTTTAAATATATTTAATACATAAAAATATTTATTATAGTGTAGTTTATTTATTTCTTAAGCTTTTTCGTAATTTTATCTTTTAACGTATTATTTCAGGTTTGGGCTTATAATTTTTGGATGCTCCAATAAGTTTTATTAGTCCATAAATGTTAATAACTCAATAAATCCTAAACCAAAATCAAATCAATACTAATGCTAATAAAAATAATCAATTCAATTGTACTATGAATGAAAATAGTGTTGGATATCTATTTTTTAGTTTTTCCATGGTTTAGATAAAATGTATAACTTATTTTTCTTTTAGTGGTTAGTCATGTAAATAATAGTACTTATTAGTCGTAATTTTAAATTATGTTTGTTTTCATTATGGCTTATTAATAATATTTATTTTATGCAATTTTATTATCTTTATTGCTAAATATTTTAGTGCAATGCCATGGTGCATCTCATATTTATGTTATTTTATTGAAAGCACCTTATATAGTTCTATCTTACTAGGATTAAAAAAATATTTGGAGCACAAATTTTACATTTTGTGCTAAAGACTATGGAAAAAACAATAGAAAAAATCTGAAAACCCGAAAAATCCGAGAAAAGCAGAGATCAAAAACCCGTCTTTTATTAGTTTGGTTTGGTATTTAGATTTAATAACTCGATATAATTGATTTAGTTTGGTAATTAGAAAATTCGAACCAATCCGACTTATGTACACTCCTAATTTTAAGTTTCTTTTTTCTTCTGTAATGAATATAAAGATAGAGAGAGTGAGGGATGAAAATGGTTTTTTGTTTTTTTAAATTTTTAATTTTTAATTTAGTCAGTATAGAAAACTTTCACTTGCTCAATATTGAGTGTGAGGTACGCAATTTGCCAGGTAAGACATGGGTGTCTAAAAGATATGCTCTTGCCAAGTAAAAGAATTTATATGCTCACTAGCCAAGTTTGAATATCTAAATAGCGATCAACATTGGTCGCTAATGTATTTAAAATTATTATTTTATTATTTTCACCAGTTTAGCTATCAACTTTAGTCGTTTTTCTTTATAGACCAATATTGATCACTAAATTTTGATCGCTTTTTGCAGGAATTCTAGTAATGAGCGTAATCCATCCTGCGAGGTTTTGAGAAAAGAATATATTTCGTAGTGGCGTTGCTTTTATTGTTTTAACTGGCATTTTCTCTGCGCTTTTCTATGTCAGCTACTCCAAAGCTGGTGAAGGATCCATTCCTCCTAATATATTGGATGGTGGCATAAGGATTAATCCATCCAACTGAAAACCCATTGAGGATATGGAGACTTAATTTGGTTCTACTCTTATTAAACTTTCATATATTGTTGATGAGGTACATCTTAGCTTGATTGTGTGGTTATTATGTATTGTTTCATATTGTATTGTATTAATAATTTCAATATTTGAATATATTATAACATTTTCGATGTCCCAGAGCAACGATTTGAAGAATAAGCTTAGATTATTTTTTATTATTTAAAAAGTATGATACAAGGTATAGTTATTGTTAAAAAGATAGGATAAAAGGTAAATATATAATTATTATGATAAAATAAAAAGAACAAAATAAATAGCGATGCGATCACATCAAATCGATCGCTATAATTAAATGTAACATTCCATCATTATATAAGACGGATTTAACAATACGATATAATAAAATTTAATTAACAATTAAAATATATATTGTATTTAAATAAACAATATAATACAACACAATATGTAATCATCCAAACTAGATACTCCATTAGAGAGTCGGGAGAGGAAAATAAGTGCAAAATAAAAGACCTTGGACAAAATTAGCAAATAGACACTTTTGATATTAGAGTTTAGTATGTATTCAAAAAACTATTAGTATTTAGTCACTTCGTTTACACGAAACTTTTTTGGACAATTAACAATTCCAGCAATAGGGTCTGGGTTTCAAAACTCCATTAATTTGAGAAATCCTGTATGTGAAACTCCACTGCATAGCAAATCGAAATTTCAAACATTTACATGACTATGCTGGAGTTTTTCACCAAATCTGAAGTTCTAAACCAAATCCCTTTTGCTTTCCTTTCTCTTCTTGTCTCTTTCATTGGCGTCAGACTTCCACATCAGAGGCAACCATTAAAGTTCCTTATTATATAAAATAGGCATATAAACGCAACGGAAGCAATCACCCATGACCAAATAATCTTACATGTAAACTAGATAAATATAATCACTAACGAGATAGAAACACTAACCTCTTGAAGTTACTGCACAAATCTTCAATGATATTCACGCTATCCAGGTCTACGGTCTTCTACTGTGTATCCTGAATTTCTACCGAATGTGATACTTGAGTGACAAATATATTTGTTCAAGAAAAATAGTATATTTTTGTGTGTATTTTCGGCCAAAAAACAGAAGCTCCTTCTCCGTTTTTTTTCTTCTTCTTTCACGTTTTTCTTAGGTTAGAAAACAAGTCCAAAAACCTTTTGGAGTCTTATTCCTCCTAAAAAACATGTAGCCAAAAACGTGTAGGAGTCTACTACGCACTAAAAATGTGTAGCAGTCTCCTAACCCACCAAGGATACTATTTTCTTATTTAATTTCCTTGTTATAGAATATTCAGGCACAGTAGGGACCACAGATTCAATAACGAGGCTTCCTATTGTGGTATTAATTCGGAATATGAATGAATTAATCCTACCACAATAAATTACAATTTATTCCACTAGAAAATTACAATTGCACTCAGTTTAATTTCGAAATCATTCATTAAAACTTATTTAACTCCCCGTGTAAAGATTACAAATACCAATCAGATAAATTAAATTACTGACAATTTAATTCATCGACTAATTTAATCCTTTATACTTCCGCTTAACTTATTTCATGTGACGGATACAAAATCCACCTGCAGGGTTTTCACATGAAAACTTTAAAGCATCCATAAAGGGGTATCATCAATCTCAATGGTCAAGACACGGATTCTATCAACTAATTATTATTTCACAAATACACTTTGTCATTATTCAATTTACCAGGAATACATTAACTCGCAGTTGAGTCGTACCTTTTAATAAATCAAAATAATGAACGAAGCACATTGATCATAATAATTATATCAAGATTAAGAGTATAAGAACATTCAATGAGCTAGAGAGGTAGTTTTATATATTCAGTACAAAAACACTTATCTCTACTTGGTCCGTTCAATACACAAAAATGTACTAGCATAAGAAGTCGGAACTGAACCATTCCCATAATCAAGATAGATTATAATTTAATCTTATGCTACAATCATCAAGATGCTTAGCCCAGTTTCATCTTTGATTGTGAACATTAACTTTATAACTTATAAGAACCGACAATTTAATCTTCTGCGCATGAGCTAAGCTCCATACACTAAATCGTCTACTATATAAGTAAAGGGCACACATATGAACAAATGATCTATTTAAATTAAGACTTCATTGAATTGAATAAATAAACAAACAATCGTTCCAATAAATAAAATATAATACTATAATCAAACCACATGGTTAATAGTATATCCTAACACCTTCTAATTAACGACCCAAAGAAGAAGGATGATAATTAGAACGACGAAGATCTCGATAGTATCTATACTATCACTTGATTGGATTTGCCAAAAAAAAAATGTTGACAATCCAATTATATCGTAAGTACGATTCTGGAAAAATACACTCAAACCTGAAGAAGAGCTTATAACAATCTGATTACACCCATTTGTCACTTATTTGTTTAATTTCTTACTCTGCACATTGTCTTAGTCTTGTCTCTATTAGTGCTGTCACTTAGTTTTTCTCCAATTTGTTTGTATTCTGTCTCTGTGAATATTTGAACTCCATGATTTGTTCTTGCGGTTTGAACTTCATTATAAAGGTTTGAATCCAATGAATCATTCTTGGGGTTTGAAACTCCAATATGTTCTCATACTTAGATTGTGAAAGTTTGAATCCCATAAATTGTTGTTGCGTTTTGCTTATAAAGATTTGAACTCCATGAATTATTGTTGGGTTTTGAAACTCCAACGAATATTACAAAAGATAATCCAGCTCTGAAATAGCGCAAGATTGTTATTCACTGTCCTCTCTTCTTTCCCACATGAATCTCTGTTTGCATGCGTGCGCGCGCGCGCGCGCGCGCGTATCGTCTCAACTACAGGTGATTACAATCTTCTGCTATTAAGTCTGTATTAAATCAACCCCAATAATGTAGCCCACTTACCCTCTAGTAGACTTAATTTTAATTTCCTTGCTCAAATGAGGGCGGAGTGGAAGTTGTAATTGCTTAGGTTTAGTTTAATATGAAGGCATTTCTGACATAGCTCTTTTGGCTATAAGGTTAATGGTTCTATACTTTAGAAAATGTGATCTTTATAGTAATCATATATTTTCACTAAATTTAATTTTTGGGTTCATATTTCAGGCAACTATCAAGAAAGATGCAGAGTATAATTACTGTGTGTAATATAACGATTATCTTTTCCTCTATACATGATTTTGTCTAATCCATGTAATGCCTCAGAGTACGTTTAGTTCTAGAAGTGGAAGAGAACCTGAGAGGAGGAAAATCGCGAGTTATCACAGTTTTGTATATATCGGCCAAGTTTACGAGCAGGCTTGAACCGCTGAGCCAACAACAGACAATGACTACGTTTCCTCCTTCAAGTTTATTTAGCTTTCATCTGTTTTTATTCATTTTTTTCAAGATTTTCTTCTTCTGGTATTATCTTCGAATCAGTTAAGAAAGTATCATTGCCCACATATATTTTCTTCTTCTTCTTCTTCAAACAAATGAAAGAAATGAAAAGAGAATACCTCTTATGACATGTAGTTTGGGCATAGTCTTATGATCAGACGAACCAGGTTCATTATTTAAATTTAATGGGTTAAACTTTTAGATTCTTTAGCATTTCACTTATTGTAGTATTAAAATTATGGTTCAAAATCTAATATTTATTCAAATTTTTGTAGGTTTTTATACATAAATTTATATTACTCAGTATCAAAAATTATGAATTCAGTTGAACCAACAAGCGAAAGGCTAACATTCGCCCCTCCTTATGATCAGTCTCATCACCACGTTAGTCCCCCATGTGCTCTCTTATAAAAAACATTAGACCGACTTGTGTTATATGCCGCAAAGGGACCCGTGAACACCAAAATATGTGGATTGTGGCTTCCTCAAAACAAATGAAAGATTTTTCTTCTTTCTTCTTTTATCTTGGGTGGGAAGAAGGGGGAAGGGGAAGGGATGTGTAGACAGATCCGGAGGAAGATACATATAATGTGTTCGAACTTATCCTAATATTTTTCACACGAATAAAAATATGTGAACTATTAAAATTTTGACAAATATTAAATTATGAACATGTCCTTTCACTTATATTCCCTTGATGCAAATTTGCTATTAAGCTATATGCCACTTTCGCATAATAGTAAGAACTCTTTTTAAGTTTTCGTATGACCAAATATAAATTAAATAAGGTCACGATTTATTACAAGAGAAAATTCAGAGCTGATTTCTAGTTGGTATTATTTGGGAAGAACAACCTGTTATTAAAAAAGTAACTCATTACACGAAGCATATCGTGTTTACGCACGATTAGGCGAAGGATCGCAACTTAAATGGTGTGACGTAGACAATCTACTCTGATATCATGACTCGACCGCGTGACCTATAAACAGGGAGCAAACTGTTATTCGACCAAAAAAAATGATACAAGAAGTAGGGAGCAAGAAGTGAATGACTCCCCTAGCTATTAGACAGATGTAGGGAGCACAAGAAATATTCTTTGCAGAATTATTGAAGATATCCATCTAAACAGATTATACATATCCACAAGAATCTTCTATCGCATCTAAATCCTTCCACTCCTAGCTGGAAAAGACCCCATCAATCTCTTCTATGTTTACCTGTCAAAATTCTCATCTTTTGCTACAAGAATCCATGGCGAAAAGAAATCTACACAACCTTCTGTACTTGTTTGCTCATTGAATTGACAAAGATAGTGAATGGGAACTGAACATTATAGCATGAAGCTTATTATTAAAAGAAAGTTTAACTTTTGTATACCAACAGTATACACAAATTTGTGCACTATAAATCACTAAAAAAAGATAACTATATGTAACTTCATAAAAATTGAGTTAGCAAGCTGGAAAATTAGGTAAGTTTCACGTTACAACAAGTTTAATACACTTAGTATATTGTCAGTGTCTATAAGTTTGACCTTATAAAAAAAGACTGTTTCAGAAATACATAGATAAAGAGATGATATGGGAATATACATTTTGTGAAAAACCAAGGTCAAGTTACTAGTAATTAACAAGACTTGAACAGTAGCAGGCATGAAATTTACATACTAAAACAAATCCTTGAACTGATCAATATAGACAAACTCTTCTAATAAAATCGACATTATATTTCTGGCTTGATCTCTAAATCATCCCATGCTATATTGAGATCAGCTGTACTTAACGTGTCAATTTCGTTCCAATTCCAATTATAACTTGGCATATTTTCAGTAACATTGCTTGTTTCTGGAATTAGCCATGGCTGAGAAAGGAGATCACTGTTGCTTGTAATTGGCATGACTGTGGTTATGGTTGACTCCTCCACTGTACTATCAAATTTTCCCATGTAGTCATTGCAAACATTTGAAGTTTGAGTACTAAGAGAAGATGGAACAGTATCAAAAGAGAAAGAAAAATGTGTATTTCCATCTAACTTCAGACCTGCAAATATGTCCTTGTAATTTCCATTGAAAGGTTTCTTGGAAAAATTGCTAATTGTATGATCAAATTGTAGTGATGTTGAAGGAAACTTTAGTGTCTGATAGAAAATATCAGATTCCTTTTTCTCTTCATCCAAAGTAGTAATATTTCCCCTTATGGTAGAAGATGGCATGGTCGTGCTAATTAGAGGACACCTCTGATTGTTCATTTCTAATGTGACACGTTCCATCCTATTTATATGATCAACGGGGTCAGACGGCTTCAACCACTTGTTTTTTCGGCCACCGCCTACGGGAACGTTACGAAGAGTGCCACCTTCAGTCCAATGTCTTTTACAGCCTTTACAATAATGGCGAGGCTGTGATTTATTGTAATTGTTGTAGTAACAAAACTTGGTATTGATTGAACCACACCTCGGACACTTCAATGGCTCCGGTTTCGGTGTCGGCTGCCGCCTTGTAGACGGTGGTTCTGGCAGAGAATTCTGGCTCAAATTATCAAGCCCATGATCATCAAAAGAAACCAACTTAGTACTCAACCCCATATTTGATACACCAACGATAAGCAAATCAAGAATCTTGTATTTGATCAACTTGGTAGTGAAATAAATCTAAGTAGTTTAGCCTTTGGATCTTGATGCAAGAAGAGATTTACATGGACATGAAGAGAAAGGAGTTATTATATGATTTTCTTTGAGAAGGATTTATGAGAATGGTATCAAGTTTATAAAAATTCTTAGGAAGGTGATGAGAAATGAGCATATGTCATCTAAGATTCTCCATAGCTATTTTTTTTTTTTTTTTTTTTTTGATAAATGTGAAAGTGTGTATATACTTGTGGAAGGGGTCAATGGTTATCAATCTATCTGTAAAAATATATACTAGTACCTTATATATTATAATAGGAAGGGGGCAGTACTGGAGAAAATCTATAATTCTTAGGTATAATCACTTGAGAGCAACTTGTATGGTCCAAGAGGAGGTTTTTGATTGATACTTGTGGCTGTGGGGTGCAGTCTTTGGTGTCAATTATATTAAATTATGACTCTTAGGTTTCCTTCTAGCAGACAATCTATAAACATCCCTTCCATTATTGTATTCATCTTATAATTCTTTATTTTATATGGAAGGTTATTTTCAAGTTTTTTCAAGAAAAATAAAAGGGTAAAATATACGTTTTCAACACAATATTGTTTTTTACCTATTAATGTTTTTATAACATTAATATCTAGATCAAATTACACGCAAATCGACTATTCTATCAAATATCTAAGCGATGAAATGATTCGTGAAAGAATATGTACCGTTGATAGTGCGCACCGTTAGTTTGGTAAAAGAGATCTGTCATGTGCTAAATTTGTACTTAAAAAGGCTATGAGTGACATATGGATTATTCACATAGTCATGTGGTCAATTAGCAATTAAAAGAAAAAGTAAAGGGAAACCAACAAACATATAGAAAACAAGAGTACCACCGTCCTTGGTTTCTTAGATATATTCCCTTAAACTAGCCATACAAATTGTTTTTGCAGTCAAGTTGGTATCATTATTTTAGAGAACGAAAGGGAATTGTCGGTGATGGATTGACTCCCCTTGTGATATTGTGCTGCTATAAGAGGTTAAGATTTTTGGGTGTAACAATGTTTGGGCGTAGTGTTTCTTTAGGTTTTAGGATGACAAACAATTTTAGAGAATGCGTATGCGTAAAAAAAAGTATTTAATATGTAACATGTCGAATAATTTTTAGATCGAGCACTTCTTTCATGGGTAGTTTGGTCACATGCTAGTTATACGGAAATTATAATGCAGGAATTGTTTATACGAAAATTTTAATGGATTGGGAGAATTAGTTATCTGATAATTAATAATGAAAAGATTATTATTTATGAATTGCTAACACATGTATTCTTACAATTTTCTATCACGCATTAAATAATACAGAAATTTCCGCATAACTTAATCCATGTGTTACTTAATACCACCAACTAAACATTTCATTAGTTTTGCAACGATTATTTTTTTTTCTTATATGACTAATCAAATATTGTGTTATCTTATCCGAGATTAAATATTCCAAACCAACAACCAAAACGACCCCTTACAATTATTAGTACATATCGGAATAATCTTTAAATCGAATAGCCACATCGAACTTGTGTATAACATTCTATTCATTATTTTCAATGGTATGATGATTATATATTTGTATTGGCTGTAATATTATCCCATTCCAGAAGTAAACGGTAGTGTCAAATATGTCTAGTTTTGGCCATTTCTTGATGCTAAGATAGCCATAAACGTAGTAACATGGCTTCTCATATATAGCATGGTTCAGCAATCTAGTCATCTCTTGAATGATTATTATGAAAACCATAGCCATGTCTACCTATTCCTAGAATACACTACTGTTTTTTTGTTTTTTGTTTTTTTGTTTTTTTTTTTTTTTTTTGGTCCATTTGGAGGTATTCAATCAAATTGAAATGATATGCATCCGAAAGTTTAAATCAGTAGGTGTAAACTACCACTGCATCGTTCGTCCTTCTTCTTAACGACAGTGCCTGGGTCATTGCTAGTGTTTATTTTCCAATGTAAATTAGAATCAAATATTAAATTTATTGATTAATTGTTCACATCGAGATTATTGAAATAAAGGGACGAGACATATTTTATGGTAGTAACCGCTAACCACTCAATGGCTAACAGCACTAATCTAATTCATTTCAAAACTTTCATCCTACAATTAAAAATTTCAGATGTCAACGTACTATACGATCAACACAAATTTTGCCAACAATTAAGGATTTATAATCTTTTAGAGTCTAAGCGAAGGGATACACTTAAACTGATGAGAAGTGTCGCAGATTCCTGAGTATTGAGGTTTTAACATTATTTAGAACAACGAAATTCTTCTTGTATATGTCTGTTCTTTAAGCTGGTATTTATAACTATGTTATGATTGTGTAGGTTTAGATCATATACATTTAATTTGTAATCTCCTCATAGAATGTCTGCTTATATTGTCATGATCGATCGGTCTATTCAAAATACAAAAAATATAACGGTTTCAATTTGAAAATTTGAACTAATGGTCTCTAATGTCGAGTGGTTGATTAATTAAGATGGAGATTACAAAGAATATTTGGTGGTAACCTGATAATGATGGCACTATCAAGTACTTTGTTCCTAAAAGTATTCAATATTGGAGAAATGTCGCTATATCTACTATTCATTCTGTCCAAATTATTGCTCCCTTCACATTATTGAAGCGATTAACAGCATATATTCTGCATTCAATTACTTAAAAGTTCTGAATTAGCATGTGATGAAAATACCCTTTCGGCGTTATCTGTATTTTCTTCTTATTTGAGTGGCAGTTTCAATGCGAAAATTCAGTCGGTTGGCTATTAAAAGTTGAGTAGTTACCAGTAAATTGTTAGTACGAAGTGTCTTAAAAATTTGAGCGTATGAGGTCGAATCACCATCCACAGCATTAATAATAATAATAATAATAATAATAATAATTTAAAAAAAAAAGAGGATTGATGAATATTCAAATGAAATTTAATGTTTTTTATATATGAACATGTAATCAAAAGGTGGTGGTAAAGAGGAAAGGAAGTCCAGTTAAGCACATAATTCTCCAGATGTTAATTAACTAGTTTTATTACTAAGATATTAGTACTGTCAAAGAAATCAAGCGTGGTCGGTTTGTTAGGTAAGGTCACTTTGAGGATGTCTTTTCCCCTCAAATATTATAAAAAGACAAAACAGAATATTTTTTGGTCGGACAACTAAGACTTCTTCTAAGCTTAGTTATAAAGCTTAGATTGAATTAAAATCATTAATTAAGCTAGAATTTTAAAGAGGAATAAAGATTCTAATTTGACAGGCTGATTAGTGTGGATTAATCAATTGACTATAGCACGTGTGTACATAATCCACTATCTCAATTCTTTGTGCGCTGTGGATTAAGCAACTTTTGGTATTAGCATCATTCTTATTCCATGTTCCATTCTTATATTAGATCTCTTCTGGTTTTCTTAATTGTATTAACATTAATTACTTAATGGGAGAAATCATTAATCATCGGGCATGATGTGGTGTACCAAACCAATGGACCACTTGAGAAAAAAGAATGTATGATAAGTTCCAGCTTGGTTAAATAAATATGGGGATCTAAGCCGTGAATTAATTAAGGCTGGCCAACAACAAGTTCAGTAATTTTTTATAAGTCTGGGCACCGTAAGATATGTACGCGTCTTACTCTTATCCTGAAAAAACAGAAAGGTTATTTCCGATCGACCGGAAAACGGATAAAAAAAAAAAGAGTAATTGCAACAAGTAGGAATAACAACAAGATAAAATAAAATCAAATCCAAGAAAGCAATTAAACTCTAGGTAGAAATAGTAATCTATGAATAAAAGAATATCATGCTAACACTAATACTAGCGAAGTGAGTTGACAACAACAAACGCTCGACTACCTACTAGCATTCTACTCTAATTTTCTACCTTTACAACCGTAAACTAATTAAGGCAGGTCACGGGTGCAAATTTCATCATGATTTAGTTCAGCTAAGCCGCCCACTACATGATTATTGCCACTACGCTATTCTGAAAGGGAAAAGTTCATACAATAATCTTTAGATTTCTGGACAAAGTTATGCAAAGATTATAACGTGAGAATCGTAATCCAAAATTAATAATACTTGGATTAATTAGTGCATATACTTGTTTTAGCAATTGATTGATTCATCTATCTATCTATATTTATCTATATCTATATTGTTATAAAAACATGAATATAGAACCGATTTACAAAAATAACCTTATAATATGAAGCATAATAATTCATAATAAAAGGATATAACAGAAATTCTAGATATTAGCCTTATAATCCTATTAGTTTTAGGACATAATACTATACATTAGAAATCCTACATGATTACCTCCAGAAATCCTATTAGTATAATTATTTTGGGGCTGTTTAATTCGTATAAAATTGAACAAACAAATATCTTTAGTCATGTAATCCTATTACTTTTAGGATATACTTCTTAAAAATGTCTATAACTAATTTAATTGAAAACGTATTATAATATACTGTTACTACTTTAATTTGAGAATGTATTGCATTGTCCAAATTCATTTAGAAAAAGGAGAGCCTATATTATTATAAAAGCATAAATACAATATTATACCAAAAAAGTCCTAAAATATTAAACGGAAGAACACATAGGGAAAGGACATAACTGTAATAACCTTTTTTTTGGACTATAAAACCTTTTGTGCTAATTTTTAATATTTAAGTTTTTTAAAATTAATAAATTTTATCTATTAAATTCCTATTAAAAATATGTAGTAAGGTTTAATAAAATTAATTTCATAAGAATTCTCCATATTGGCAATACATTACCACTTCATAATGTCCAATACCAACAAAAAATAAAAATAATATTAAATAGACTGCATAAAAGGATGAAATTAAGAAAAAAAAACCCTCACGATAATATATTTTTATATTATATTTGAACTATTTTTCTATTCAAATAATATTTTTTATCAATTTTTTGTGCAATTTAAAAAATACTCCATTATTAAACAACAACTAAGAAAATATTTACGAATATAAATGTGTGAGAAAGAGAAAAAAATGATCAGTAAGAGTCAATACAACTAATAATTCTACAGACATAAAGATCAAAAAGTGAAATGTCATATCAATCTTTTACTCTTTAAAAATAAATTTATGGCGGATAAAATTATAATTAAGATTAAATATTTAAAACAAGATATGAACTAATATTAAGATCTGAATCAACATAAAATAAATTATTTTTATGTTAAAATCAAATAATTAAATTTTTTAATTAATTATTTAGCAAGAGAATCCAATACAATTATTTTTTAAATTCATCATATGAGTAAAATTCTTATTTAAGTTAAAAAAAATCTTATGGTACATAAATTTATTCCATAAAAAGAGCGTTAGAACACAAAGTAAAAAGCTTAGTATATCATTAAGAATCAAATACAAGTGTTTGAGGAAGCACAATCAAAGCTAAATCCTAAAGAAGAACAAGCTTTTAAGACTATTTTATAAAGAGTTGACTCCGCTATAATAGGATTATTCTTTGTAGATGCCTCTGGCGGAATCGAAATAATATTTCTATGTCAAGCATTACTTGCAAATATCATATCAAGAGGCATGACACTGTTAGCAATAATAGCAAGTGGTGTACCTACAACGATTTTATTGTGAGGCCACCCACTTTAGATTTGATATATCTCTTCAAACAACTTAAATAACCATCACAAAGAGCAATGGTGCTAAATTTATAAGGAAAGCATAATATGGGATGAAACACTTATGGCTAAATGTCAAACAATCGAAATAATTGCCCGGAGTTCTACAGATATATTGTATATTAATGAACCGTTTGGTAAAAATTTAATGGTTTGGGAGGTAATATATGTCAAGTACTACCAGTAGTTCCAAAATTGACAAAAGTAGAGACAGTAAAAGCTAGCTTCCAAAGTTATACTTCTGGCTTCAAATGAAAAAGATTCAACTCATAAGAAATATAAAGTAAGAACAGATTCAGTGCCTTCTTGCTTCGTGTTGAAAACGAAGAAGAGTAACCGATAGAAGATGATTTGATTCTTCCTGAACACTTGGTTATCATTCCCAATGGTAATAGTAGTGCATTTAATAAGAGAAATATTCCTATCATTAGATTAAAACGCAATTTGTGCAAATCGCATGATAGAATTAAAAAGATATCTTAGCTAGCAGAAACGAAAATGTTGATCAACTTAATAAAAGGTTTATTGCAAAATTTTATAGTAAAAATAAATATTTTTCTGTTTTTGACTCGCCAGAAAATGATGCCAATAATTACTATCAAGAAGAATACTTAAATACTTTAATACCAAATGGCCTCCTATCATACATGTTTGTTGTCAAGTTTATTATTTCTTACTTATGTTACTATTACCGTATATATAATAGACTAAGTTAAAATTGATCTTCCATTGTATATAGGTTGATTTTGAAGAAAAATATGCCCTTCATGCTATTGAAAAACTTAAATACGGCCAATGGCTTATGTAATAACACACAGATAACATATAGAAGTTTTGACAATAACGCCATACATGCAAAAATTATGATACTGGTCAATGTGTTTCTAAGTATAGTTTCGTCTTTCGAAACTAAGGAATATCCTTTTAAATTTGTGTGAAAATAATTTTTAGTATGTTTTTGTTTTGCAAATATAATAAAGAAAGAACAAGGACAAACATTCTAAATATTGGATTATATTTACCACAATATATTTTCTTGCACTAACAACTGTATGTTGCACTTTCAAGAGGGATATCAAGATCGACAACAAGAGTTCTGGTTAAGGCAGAGCAACCAAAGCATTATGAGGAGACATACACAAAAAATTATTGTCCACAAAGAAGGGTTCGTTAAAATACCATCACATTAAATACTTTTAAACTATAATACATAATTATCTAACTAACATGACCAAGTTGATCATTTGTCTAAGTTTTGATGATGTCCTTTTATTTTAAATTCATGTATTATGATAATGTAATAATATTTTTCGGCATTTAGATGATTGTTGTATTATTATGTATAAAATTTCTCTCATTAATTAAATTTTATTGTTCGTTCATATAAATAAACGTTTAAATCATAACGTCTCATTATTAACGTACAACGCACGTTCATAGATATTAGTTGTATTAAAAAGGTGATACAGGATGTACACTATTTAAGTTTACTATTTTACCCTTGTTTTCTAGAAAATAGAAAGATAAAAACACTGTTAATTTGGTCTTTTAGGTGTTTTATCTTCGTAGAGCTACATACATAATGACGCGATTGCTGTATAATTTATACAGGTATTGCTTATACCCGAAACGAATTACCAATCAAAGGCAGCATAAAATAAACACGAATTGCATACTGAGATTATATTCTTAATTCCAGTAACTAAACGCCCATATGCTGTCTTAACTTAGTAAAAATAATTTGTTTGCTTTCTTTGTTGACGTGAAAGTTACCTCCTTTCTGTTTCACTGTTTCCATTCAACTTTTATACTTCCTATCCAGTAATTGCTGCGAAATTGAGATAACTAGGGAGTAGAATGTGTCATTTAGGTGGTCATTTTTGCAAGAACAGTAACATATTGTCACGAAATTGAGCACTGTTTTCCTGCTAACATGTCAAAATCGAACCCCTGGAGTTGCGTAAACCCATGAAACATGCTTGAAATCATGGGAAATCTGCAAAAAGAAAAAAGAAAAAAGACTTTCACGTTTAACTGAATTCTCATATAAGATATTGTCCTCCCTGGATCAAGAGAACTAAAACGTGAACAGAATTCGTTCATTTCTCACTAGTATACGTTAAGTATTTGTATGCTTCATAATTTCTCTTACAAAACACCTGATTGCGTACCCATCATAAGTGAGTATAACTAGAATAATGATGAATTAGATAGTAATTTGAATCTTGAATGATCCTAGCCTAAAATACTTCAAATGATTATTAGTTGGGGCAGATTTCGGATATATCTGATCAAACCTCAGTATTCCAATCACCAGCATCCCCTCCTCTCAACCATCTTTCTCTTTCTCTCAACCTCCTCCCACACCCTCCATTCATATAATACGAATCAGTTTCTACTTACTTAGTAATTCTAGTAAAATCCACAGGTTGTACATATGCAAACAAATATTTCGCATGTTCATTAGGATTTGACTAACTTCTCTAGGTAGAACACGCAAAGAAGAAAGCCATCTAAGCCCCTTCCCACTCCCACAATCCCCAGTGGGAGGAAAGAACTCTAACAGGAGAATGACCTATACTCATTTCCTCAAAAACAGTTATGAAAATGTTACTAGAGAATAAAACCATAAACCTCCTAAATGCAATGGATGCAGCAATAGTGAAGACAACTTCGTCAGAGTGAGTGAAACAGAATCCTAAAATATCTCACCATAGATATGAGCCTCCTACTTCTGTTAGAAATATGCTTTTATTTTACTTTACTATTTCAGCTTAAGAGTTATTTACTGCAGTAATTTATTTTAAATTTGAAATAATTTTGAACTAGTCTCGAGGAGTTTGTTATTTTCAATAGATTTGTGCTGATTTTTAGGTCTTTTAAGTTAGCATTTCTCTTATAAATTATAGTCCAAATGCAGTGAAATAATATAGAATTTTCAGCTTCAGTTCTTTAGAGTTCCTTTTATATCTATTTCTTTTATTTCCCTTAGTTTCTTTTATCAAGAACCAACAATGGCGTGGTCTAAGCAATTTGCAGCAAGAAGTTGCATGTTTATGATCCATGAAGATACTCCAGCTCAGCAATAATTCTGCATTCAGACAAAAATAAGACATATAATATAGAAATAGTTTTAAGAGTTTGAAAGTAGCATGATAATAGTCTGGAAGGAAGTGAGGATACAGAATTCATCCACCACAAGCTTGGAACTGCAGTCAATAAAATGAACGCAGGTTGGATTGGATTTGAATATTAGGACCTCCTGCCATCAACCAGTCACTCAACTGCGCTTCAATGGGCATGTCCAGTGAATTCAGTATTTACAAGGAGAAAAATAGTAGAAGGCCCCTCTTTCCCTGCCTTTTGGCACCTCTTCCTTTGGGGAAACTCTTGAAGTTGCATCTTTCATAATGCCATGGAACTTAAATTTTAATATGTGACACAGAATTTGTAACTAGTTGTTAGGATACAACAGATAGAAAGCAAAACGAAGGCCCACAACGGTGCTACGATTCAACATAAAGACAAGTTTCAGTGTTTTATCCCGAGTCCTAGGCAAATAGTTCATTTGTGCAGAATATCTAACCTCTGTGCTACGATTCAAAACATACAACAAGTCTCCACCAAAAGAGTAGCTTTAGAATCTGGCAATTTTTTTTTCCCGTATAAATGATACATTCATGTAATAAACAGCAGAAAAGGCTTTTTTTTTTTTACCTCAGAGAACATAGACATAACAGGTAAATTCCAATCGGCTGCAGAGATGACTACATCCGAATTTAAAGAGGCATTCAAGAAATATATATTTATACTGTTCTACCACATTCACAAAATGACCCAAGAACTAGTAAAATATTAGCGGCAAATTTCTGTACAGCGGCAAAAGAAATGCCACCCTTACAAAACAGACACTTTTGTTAGTTAATTTTGTGTGTATAAATGTCTATGAACACTCTTGTTGATTTCTTCGTTTCGGTAATTTCTTGGAGAAGTACTCCCCAAATGGCTTCTCAGGGACAGGTATCAACTTCCCAAGAGCAGCAAGGGGCCAGCTTATAAATCCAATGGCTATTGAAACAAGCCACAATTGCCAACTCAGTCTCACAGTTGAAACGAATTTTCCAAGAAAGAATATTATGATAACCTGAAGCACCAATGTGAGGCCGACAACTCGTCTGAATACATTTATCTCATCTGGCTACCGAGCATGAATTCATTGAAAATCAAGGTATTCTTCACTTTAACAGCTGCTCCCTCATCTCATGCTCTAAATGCAGAATTTGTTCACCTCGGAAATTGAGGATTAGGAGAACTGTAACTTGATACAGAGCCTGTATTATTAGGTTTCTCCACATGATATTGGTGACGAGAGGTTCCCTTCGACCAACAGGAGCTCGGCGCATTAGATGATCAGTTGGTGGTTCTGTGGCCAGTGCAAGCGCGCACCCATGGTGTCCATAATAAGATGTACCCAAAGTAGCTGAACAGCATTCAATGGGACATCACCAGCAGAAACTGCAGCAACAACATTAATTATAAGAGCAGCAACGTTAACAGTTAGCTGAAACTGGATGAATTTCTGGATGTTAGCATATACGGATCTACCCCATCAGACAACCTTCACAACAGAAGCAATTCAAGTACTACTAGCACCAAAATGATCGCTATTCATATGAGACGTTCCTCAAGTACAAAG
>MCJB01051891.1:3146-14965 GCA_002018475.1 Nicotiana obtusifolia
GGGGTTCTTGGGATCAGTTCCTACCGCTTGCAGAGTTTGCCTACAACAATAGCTATTGATCGAGCATTCAGATGGCTCTGTATGAGGCTTTGTATGGGAGATGTGTCGGTCTCCGGTGGGTTGGTTTGAGTTGGGTGAGGCTAGGCTATTGGGTACTGACTTGGTTCAGGATGCTTTGGATAAGGTTAAGTTGATTCAAGATCGGCTTCGCAATGTGCAGTCTAGACAGAAGAGTTACACCAATCGGAAGGTTCGTGATGTTGCTTACATGGCGGGAGAGAAAGTACTGCTCAGATTTTCACCCATGAAGGGTGTTATGAGATTCGGGAAGAAGGGCAAGTTGAGCCCTCGGTATATTGGGCCTTTTGAGGTGCTTGAGAGGATTGGAGAGGTGGCTTATGAGCTTGAACTACCGCCTAGTCTATCGAGTGTTCATCTAGTGTTTTATGTTTCTATGCTCCGGAAGTATGTCGCTGATTCGTCTCATGTTTTGGACTTCAGAACGGTTCAATTGGATGGTGATTTGACTTATGAAGTGGGGCCGGTGGCCATTTTGGATCGGCAAGTTTAGAAGTTGAGGTAAAAGAAGATAGCTTCAGTGAAGGTGCAATGGAGAGGTCAACCAGTCGAGGAGGCTACTTGGGAAACCGAGCAAGAGATGCGGAGCAGATATCCACTCCTATTTTAGTCTCTAGGTATAATTCTAGACCCGTTCGAGGACGAACGTTTGTTTAAAAAAGGGAGGATGTAACGACCTGGCCGGTCGTTTTGAGTATATTAGCCTCGTTCCCTCATTTATTGCTTATTCTATGCTCCTTTATTATTATGTGACTTGCCGAGATAGTTGGTTTGGTTCCGGGGATGTTTCGGCATTAATTGGGACACTTATTCCCAAGGTTAGAAGCCTAAGTTGAAAGAGTTGACAGGATGTTGACTATGTGTAAATGGCTCTGGAATGGAGTTTTGATGGTTCTGATAGCTCTGTATGGAGATTTTGCACTTAGGAGTGTGTCCGGATATTAATTTGGAGGTTCATAGGTGATTTAGGCTTGAAATGGCAAAGTTGAAAAATTAAAAGTTTGGAGAGTTGAGAAGTTTGACCGAGAGTTGACTTTGTGGTTACCGGGCTCGAGTTTTGGTTATAGAAGTTAGAATAGGTTTGTTGTATCATTTATAACTTGTGTGCAAAATTTGAAGTCAATCGAAGTTGGTTTGGTATACTTCGGCATTACTTTTGAAAGTTAGAAGTTCATAAGTTCATTAGGCTTGAATCGATGCGCAATTCGTGGTTTTAGTGTTGTTTGATGTGATTTGACGCTTTGAGCGAGTTCGTATGATATTTTAGGACTTGTTGGTATGTTTGGTTGAGGTCTCAGGGGCCTCGGGTGTGATTTGGACTATGTTCGCGCATTTCGGAATTGGTAAGACTGCTAATTTTTGCTGGTGCTGGTCTCCTTATATGCAATGGCAAGAGGAGGGTCGCGATCGTGAAGGGTTTTGTGGAAGCTTGGATTTTCTTCTATGTTTGCGAGCTAATGTCTTCGATCGCGTATCTGGGGTAGTCAGTGAATCACGAACGCATGGGTTAAGACGCGTTCGCAAAGAGGAAAGGAAGAAGCTGGGGTCACGTGATTTTGTTCTTCGCGATCGTGTGGGTAGGTTCGCGATCGCGTAGTGTTTTGAGCCTGTGAGTCACGTTCGCGTGGGTTTATTTGCGTTCTCAAAGAGTTAATTTTGGCAACTTGGATTTTTGTGCTTCGCATTCGCCGATCGCGAAGAAGGGCATCTGGGCAGACTCTTAAATATCAAAACGAGAGTTAGAGTTATATTTCATAATTGGACTTTAGGAGATCGGATTGAGGTGATTCTTGAAGGAATTTTTCAAGGTATTGATTTGGTAAGTGATTCTAACTCTGATTTAGTTAAATTACATGAATCTATCATTGTTTTTATCATTTAATTTGTGTTTTTGGGTTGGAAAAATTGGGAAAAATTATAGAAATTTCATAGGCTTTAATTTGAGGATTTGAAAGTCGAGTTGTGATCAGATTTGAGTAATTTTGGTATGGTTGGACTCGTGGTTGAATGGGTATTTAGATTTTGTTAATTTTTTCGGATTTTTAGACGTGGGCTCGGGTTTGACTTTTTGAGTTGATTTTTTGAGTTTTGTTTAAGAACTTAGTTTTGTCATCTGAAATTGATTCATATAGCTTATATTGATTCTATCGAGTTGTTTGTGACTGTATTCGAGTAGTTCGGAGGCTGGTTCGCGAGGCAAGGGCTTGTTGGAATAGAGATTTGCACGGTTTGAGGTAAGTAGCACTTCTAAACTTGGTTCAGAGGGTATGAATCCTTGAATTACGTGTTGTGTGGTTGGTGTTGAGGTGACACACATGCTAGTGATGGGAGTGTGGGCGTGCACCGTAGGAATTGTGACTCGGTCAGTTCCGTGGAACTTTGTAGTCAAATAATCCTGTTGTTATCCATATATTCTCCATGTGTTAGAGATATTGATCTGTGATTCATGTTAGAAATCATGCTTAGGCTATCTGCTGGTACTCTTGGGGCCCACAAAGGTCGTGTTGCTGTTGAATTACTTGCTTAATTTGAAATTATGTACTCGGTCACATCTATCATTTGCATATCATATCTCAGTCTTTGTTGCCATATATTGATACATCATATCATCATTGTTTTGGGCTGATTGTCATGATATTCGTGAGCCCGAGAGACTGGAGAGAATGATGACTGAGTGAGGCCGAGGGCCCAATTGTGAGGATATATATGGAATCGGGCTGCACACTGCAACAAGCTTTATTGATTCATGCCATGATTGTCATATTTTAGCACTTGGGAAGGATCTGCCCCTCTGGAGTCTGACTTACCAACAGTGAGCGCTGGTACCTACTGAGTGCGAGTGCGAGTGCCGAGCAATTTGGGAGGATTGAGTGACTGTGAGGAATGAGTGGCTGTGAGGATTGAGTGAATGGGAGGACTGGGTGAATTGATACTTCGAGAGTATGCATATGATTTTAATCAGTGCGTTGCATCACACTTGGCATGCATAATTGACATGTACATGTAGAGATGTATCATTTCCCATTTCAGTCACACTTGGTATATTTATTTTATCTATTTTGAGCTTAAACCGTTGAACTTGAAAGCATGTCTACATTTCTGTATTGTCAATTCTGTATTTGGACTGTACGTGTTGAGCTCGTCACTGCTTTCAGCCCAAGGTTAGTCTTGTTACTTATTGAGTACATTGGGTCGGTTGTACTCATACTACACTATGCACTTCGTGTGTAGATCCAAGTACTTCCGAGTACGGCAGCTGCTAGCTTTTAGAGCTTTATCTATTGGAGACCATCGAGGTAGCTCCCTTGGCGTCCGCAGGCTTTGAATCTCCTTCTTTTTCAGTTATTTGTACTATTTTATATTTCTAGACAGTGTTTTTTGCAGTCATGTTGTCATTTAGATGCTCATGTACTCAGTGACACCCGGATTTTGGGGGAATATTGTATTGAGTCGCGGTATTTTCTTATCAGTAGTTATGAGGTTTTACTTGTAAACTTATTTTGTTATGTTTTTAAATTTAAAGATGCGTGGTTTATTGTGGCTGTCGGATCGCCTAGTAATGCAATAGGCCCCATCACGACTTGTGAGATTTGGGTTGTGACATCACTATATACCAGAAATAGGAAGACTGTAACCAAGGCACAATCAACCATTCAACACCCCAAGATTAATCTCGCTCGAATTTCGCTATAAAGCCCAAACATAACCACATCGGTGTGTAGATTACCAACAGATCATAACCCATTGCAGCATAGGAGAGTAACATGAGATATATCAGAACACGAATGTGATCCACTCTAATCGATAACATACCCCTCCACAATAACTAGTAGCCTCCAAATCAATTCTGATCCTTCCGAAATAGGTAGATAGCCTTCTAAAAGCCCACAATAACATATCTATAGTACATACCATCAGTTGCCAACCTCTTAACATACTTATCCGTTCATAACCATGGAACAAGCTGCCCCGAGAACCCTCTTAGTCTTCAAATCCCTAGAATACTAGAATCTCCATATCCGATCCCAATTGCATTACTCAAATAACTGATACATCCCTCATATAAGATCATCCAACTAGAAATACTTCCATGACTCTTTTGTGACACATAGCAAAATATGAACATCAACAGTCAATCAATCAGGCGATTACTATAATACCAGTCAGACATCCGCAAGTCGAAGCACAATGCGCCTTGTAGAGTGCGCACCCTTCTTAGGTGGTATCAAATAATGCTAGCATATTTTTATAAACATCTGAAATCGTCCATGATATCTAGAACTCGTGACCCTATACAGGAGAAAAGATCATAACATGAAACATGTTCCTTATGCCAACAGCAAACATCCAGCTCAAGTAGTGGTCGACGCTATCAAGAACTCTTTGAAACCCGTCCTCACTTAACCAAGCCATCAGAACTGAATTTCCCAAACTCAACCAAGTCACACAAGCCATCATACCATAAAGTATTGCCACAAAATACCGGTAATGCATCGCCACACCAAAGGAACCAATTACCTTTTTTACTATGTTGACCCCAACATAACAAAGTTGACCCATTTCTTTGAATCCTCCTCGACTTGCATTCACTTAACACTTCTCCTTGTCGGTACACTACGATTCTAAAACAAAGCTCACCGCAAGAGGTCATAGCACGAAGCACGTCATCCAAAATCCCATAAACCACTACATTTCCTCTGAAGCACACAATAATGCTGCAACCGATATACCCACTCTAAAGAGACCTTCTGTGAATCTGAAGTTGTTTCCCTAACCTCTTTGATACTGAAATATAGAATTAATAATGATATAGAAATACAACAAGTCTCAGCACTATCCAATGTAAGTCTTAGATTTTTTTTCCATATATAATTCTAGGGAACCCTTCCATACCACATATATACCTCATACCAAACCTGATACTACCCATGATCATGCAATCTAATCATCGGTAGTAGACTCCCCAACTTGGCGTGAAGCCATATGACTTGACATCCAAGGATCCACAATACCAACCTTCATAAGCTCGTATAACACCAACCAGATACCAGAATCTGTTGCACCCCACACGTGAACAATTAAAAGATCCATCAATACATCCTCGTCCTCAGTCTGGACAACAGGTTGAGACAATGATCGAGCATAAAGACTAACCTCGGTGGAGTAGTGACGAGGTACAAGTTAAGCCACCTACTAGTCAAAATAACCTGTGCAATATAGAAGTGTAAAGCTAATAATGAAAGCAAGAGTCAGTAAATGGCAACAACAATCAACATGTGATATAGACAGTAACGTAATAAGAGCACCATTAAAGTAGTAGTGAAACCAAATAAGAGAAACAAATGACAACCAATTTATCAAGCCGTTCTAACACAAGTTTCACGACGAAACTACTTCGAGATACCTCATCTCATAATCATAAATCATGAGTCTCAAACCACAAATCATATGCTCACGGCACCTTGTGCCCACATTATTAATCACAACCGCACGTACAACTTACATGCTAATGCCAAAATCCGCCCGGCATGATCACGGGCTCAATACCAAAATCTGCCCGGTGCGGTCACAGGGTCACTATCACAATGGGAGCAAATAATACAAGAATACATAGGCATGATAAATGAATGTCAAGTTTCATACTCCTGAACTGGTATAAGTGGCATGCTACGGTGTATGCTTGTGTGAGTGTACTATCAAAGTTCAAGTCCACAAGTAATATCAAAGACATCAACTGGCTCATTGAAAGCAACGCAACAAGTCATGTAAGGTGCATGACATACACAAGGAAAAATCACACCATCACACGAATATCATCAACATAATGCCCCCAAGCCATCACATATCATCCATGACATAGCCACCCTTATCTCTCCGTATTGATAACATCATAATAGCCACCCTTATTGCTCTGCCTAGACATTAACACAATAGCCACCCTTATCACTCCAATAGCCACCCGTATCACTCCGTGCTGATAATATCATTAGCCACTCGTATCACTTCGATAGCCATACGTATCACTCTACATAATTGCCACCCTTATCGCTCTGCCCAGACAATAACACAATAGCCACCCGTATCACTCCGCACAATCAAAAATAGTGAGATGCCACCCTTATGCTCCACATAACAACAACAGTTAGATGTCATCCTTATGCTCTGTATAACAACAATCAATCCACACAACAAATTCACACGTGCTAACATCACAACAGCACGACATATCAACTCGTACCACAAGTGCCCATAGGCCACAACCTTTCTAAAACAACAATACAAATATCACTACAATATATACCCCACAGCACAAACACGATGTGTACAAAATCTCAATAGCAACAAAATGAATGGGGAAAAGTAACTCAACAATGAAGAATACCCCATTAAACAACAAATTCAACTACAACGGGTCAATGACTTTTAATAATTTCAACTTCAATTAACAATAATAAAGGTATTTCTATGAAATGACAAATTTCGAATTCTACTGTGTGAAATAAGCTAATAATGAAAGAGATGTCATGAACTAGCAACTACGTCTAAATGCATGAGAATAACCTGACAACGAAAGGATATCATGAAACAACAAAATCAATTAAGAATAACTCAATAAATAAGGAGATCACATTACAATAAAAGAGGAAACAACTTTAAATAAAGTTTATGAGATTAAACTTGACAAGTAGAGGATATGACATGTGTTAACAACTTCAAGTAAAGCATGTGAGAGTAAGCATGATAAATAAAATATATAACATGTGCTAACAATTTCAAATAAATATATGAAAGAAGCCTAAGAGTCTAAACCAATCAATTTCCACATATAAGCCGGAGTACGCACTCATCACCTTGCGTACATGTCTTTCACATAATTCAAATAACATAATCAACCCAAATCCTAAGGGGTAGTTCCCCACACAAAGTTAGGCAAGATACTTATCACAAAGAAGCAAAATCAATACTCTAAGAAGCCCTTCCCATGTGAAACAACCTTTGGACGGCTCGAATCTAGCCAAAATAACTAAATATCATAAATAAAATCCATAGAAAATAATTTCGGATAATAAAGCTTCGATCTTTAATGAAAATCAAAAAGTCAACCCAAAAAGTCAAACCCGAGCCCGCACTTTGAAACCCGACATAACTCATAAATTCTGAACATCAATTCTGATATGAGTCCAATCATTCCAAAATCATTCAATTCCGACCTCAAATTGGCCTTCAAACCATTAATTTATTTTTTAGAAAGTTTTTACTAAAATCCCCAATTTCTCCTATTCAAATTATTACTCAAATACTAAAATCGAGGTTGGAATCATGAAATAATAACAAATCCGAGTAAAGAATTCTTATCCCAATCCAAGTACTAAAAATTCCTTCCAAAATCGCCCAAAACCGAGCTCCAAAACCTTGTGAGAAAAAATAACTAAATTTTGAAACAAGAAAAAAAATGCAGCAGCTATCTCAACTTGATTCAAGTCCAATATGATCTCAAAACTCACGTTTGTTAAGCACAACACAATCCTTACGAGATTACGCCCAAGATAGCTTCTTGAATCACCCAATTTGGCCTTAAAATGAGGGAGATACGATGTTTTGAAATTTTAAAAGAAATCTGAAAATTTCAATGGCATTTTCATAATTATTTACACCAGAAAAAAACTAGCAATAAGAAAGTCATTATTTTAGCACCCAAAACTCATTCGAAACCCCCGGACACAAACCATATATGCATTTAAATCATAAAACACGCTACAAACCAGCTCGCGTATTCATAACACCTAAAAGAGGCCATCTTTATCCGATATTGACCATGGTCAAACTTCAAATCCTTAACTTAACTAGTTTCTCCATCAATGTTCCAAAATACACTCGAGACCATAGAGACCCATCAATCATATCAACGAGTACAAATACATCATACAAACTTATCCAAAGCCTCAAAATATCTACGAGAACATCACAACAAAGAATCGAGGTTCAAACTGAATATAATTTCTCTTAATTGTTAAATCTCATTCATTCAAAAGAGTGTCCGAATCACACTTAAACACTTACTTTCAAACTTTGCATACAAGTTTAATTCAACTATATAGATCTATTCAAAGTCTCTGAACACCAATTGGAGTCCAATAATGTCAAAGTGAACTCTTGGTCAAACTTATGAACTCTTAAGTTCTTCAAATTGCCAACTTTTGACAATAGTGTCGAATTATTCTACGAACCTCTGAAACCAAATCCGAACATATGTACAAGTCCAAAATTACCATACGAACCTACATGAACAATCAAAACCCGATTCCGAGTCTATTTACCAAAAGTCAAACCTTGGTCAACTCTTCCAACTTAAAGCTTCTAAAACGAGAATTATTCTTCCAAATCAATCCTGAAACGCTCGAAAAATGAAAAGAACCATACACGCAAGTAATAATACATAATATGAAGCTAGTCAAAGTCTCAAACCACCGAATGGAACGCTAAAACTCAAAACGAGCGGTCAGGTCGTTACAATCAAAATGTCATGCATAACACAAAATGAGAAAACATCATCTAGCAAAGATTCCCATCGAATTTTTCTCATATCTTGCAATATTTTTTTTTCTTTTTGTAATGTTAAGAAACTCCACGACATTAACAATATCTTGATCCCACTTTTGTAGGATCTTGTTCAAATTCATTTGACATTGCCAAAACTTTCATTATTAAGTGAAGCATAAGAACAAATTTGATTGTTATTATCTTACTTAAAAGATATTTTGCTTGATTTCTCTCATTTGAGGTAGAACCTTCATATTCAATCACTTCAAGCACACGAACAATAAATGAGAAAATAACAATAAAGTTATCTAATATTTGAAATGTGATCCTCAACGAGTATCACCTTGTCTTTGAAGCCCTCGTTCTTGATTTAGTCCTCACCCAGTATGAACTTTACCGAACTCAAGTAATTGCTCCAACTTTTCAGCTTGAAGATGTCGAAGCAAATCTCTGCGCTTAAAAGATCCTCCAATGACATTCAACACGTTAGTAACATGACAAAAGAAGTCTTCAACATCCAAATTCTTTTTGGCAATAGCTACATGTGTTAATTTCAATTGATGAACAAAGAAATAAAAGTAATATGCCGATGGACTATCTTTCATAATCAAAGTCTTGAGAACATTTATCTCTCCCCTCATGTTACTAGCTCCATCATAACCCTGTCCATGTATTTGGGATGGACTTAGTGAGTGCTCCGAAAGCAAAGAGTATATTTCTTCCTTCAATAAGCATGCCGATGTATCACAGAAATAGATAAGACCAACAAATCTCTCTACCACTTCACCATTCTTATCAACATAACGCAAAACAAGAGCCATTTATTCTTTGTGTGAGATATCTTTGGACTCATCAACTAATATACCAAAGTAATCTCCATTCAAGTCTCCAATTATAGCTTTAATGTTTCTTTTGCACAAGCATTGATAACATCATTTTGGATCATAGGGCAAGTCAAAGTATCATTTTGTGGAGTATTTTCTGATATTACTTTTCCCACATTCAGATGCTTGTCCCCATGCCATCGTAAGAATCCTAGAAGGATGCCTTGATTTGTTGAAGATTCACTTTCATCATGACCCTTAAAACAATCCATACAATAATAGAAGTCTTGCCCAAGTCAATCGATGCTTCTAAACGCATCTGATACTCACTTTTCAATTTCTTGGAGTGCTTATAAAAAACAACTTGAATTGATTGATGATGATTTGATAAGTCTAGCATTTTCTTGAAATATTTATCATGAACGCTATTAACATCACCAACATGTAAACGAAATCTTTCAAGACTCTTATTCCAAGCCCTAAAACCATTCTTTGTATAAAATTCGCCCCCACTTCCACGAATAAAATTATTTTGGAACATATAATAACATAAGGAATATACCACATCTTTCTTTACACTATACTCCAACTATTTAGAAAATTGGCCATTGAACCAACTTGGAACAAATTGACGCATTCTTCCTCCCATTTGAGCTTTGAGAAATTGATGCTTGAAAGGTTGACAAGAACCTTGTTGAATGTAATGTTTCCTTACTTCATCTTGTATCCGACTGTTATAGTTAGCAATAAGTATTCTTTCTCCTGGATCACCTTTAAATGACCCCAAATCGAGTTCATTTATAAGATGGAAAATATTGGCATTCGCTTGGCTCAAGGATTGACAACTAGGACTTGGTTGAGGATGGTCCAACCTCTTAACAAATTTATCCATTTCAATTCAAATCCTATAAAATAAAAGTTTATTCTAGTAAGGAAGCTTTTTTTATAGCTCACTATGGAATATAGAATAATTTTTACTACTTCGTACCATCAATAAGTTTAGCTAATGAAAATTACTCAACTTTTTCTAATATTTTTTGTTGTTAAAATGGAGTTAATTTTGAATTTTTTTGGTCAAAATTATTTGGGATGTTCTTTCTCTTAGTCACGAAATTAATTTCTACAGTGAAACCATTTAAGTGGCATAGGATTTTCAACAAAACCAAACAAATACATAACAAAGAAATCAAAAGTGGTAATAAAGTTTAGCAAGAACACAAAATCCAACTAAATACAAAAAAAGCAGAGCTAGAGCATATATTTGATGGGAAAATATAGCCACATAGGGTTAAAAAATAAACAAAAGAAAATGAGGAAGTTTTACAATGGTAGCTGTAGAACAATGACCAGTGAGCAAGCGTGTGAAGCAGCGTATGTGAAGCAGAAGAAGTGCTAGAAGAATAGCAAAGAATCGTGAAGCAGAAACAAAAGCAGAAGCGACGAGCAAAGTGAAAGGGAAAAGAGGGGGAAGGGTTGGGGACTTGGGATTTATTTTGCTGGATTATTATTTGCGGGAAGGGGAAAGTGGCGGAAGGATTTTAACTTTCTTGAAGTATTCTTTTATTATAAAGCATATTTTTATTATTATTTTATCATATTAGTTGAAAGTCAAACATTTAAAATAGAAGAGTGTGTTGTGTTAATGTACTTAAATCTTTTTAAATTGTAACTGAATGAAGTCAAAAAAGTAATTGCAATTGGATTCGACCTCTCAAATCAGTAGAAGGAAAAGAGGACCTTTGCCACCGGCACCTTTGTCACTTTTGTTTTGTGGATGGCACTTTAAATATATATATATATATATATATATATATATATATATATATATATATATATATATATATATATATATATATATATATATACATATATATATTATTTCTTAAATATATTTACATACTAGTTTCTAGATACGTACATTACACAAGTGTCCTTATCAAGTAGGTTATAATTTTTGAAATCTGCAACATGTTTGCGCAATATTAACAATTACTATGTACTTTGGATCTCTCAGCATAAAAATTAAGAACAATTAAGAAGACATTCCGCATTAAAAGAATTTATTGTGCACTTTTATGGAGTGAAATAAAGAATATACAAAAATACAACTATTATCGTGGAAGATGAAAGAAAGAAAATTGAAATGTAAATTATACCTAATAAACAGTTAGTTTTTACTCAAGGATATAATAGTTACTCATATTTTAAAGGATAATTATTGTAAATTAAATTTGAAGGTAGGACCTTCCTACGTAATATTTCTTTTACTAATTTTCTAATTTCTGTTATTTTAGAATTCATGAGATGGCTTCATTTTATGACTTAATGCGTGTTACATATGCATACATAAACATGTTAAACTTTATTTGAGAAAAT
>MCJB01051891.1:15004-41049 GCA_002018475.1 Nicotiana obtusifolia
CGGATGTAGAGAAGACAAGATGATGAAATATGAGGTTTAGACAAGTAATCTTTCTGAAGTTAATACATGGAAGTAAACATAATAAACTAAGATGTTTTTGTTCTTTGTTGCTTGTTTTTAACCATTTATTGAAGAATACTTGTGAAGTGTGAAGATACTTTCAAATCCACGATAGGTGCAATTTTCAAACTATAATACTTACAAAGTAGTTCATGTATGAAAAGAAATGAGGAAAATCATATTTGTCTCAACTATAACGAACTTTACATAGTAGATCGATACTAATGCCAAAATTAAAATTAAGCACGGTGCGCTTTATTTAATTAGGAGAACCAAGCATAGATGTTCTTGAGTTAAAACTAAATCAATACTATTACTGTAATATTTAGCTTATAATTATCAATGTCAAAAAATAAAAACAAATAAACAAAAGAACAGAAAAATAAGATGCAACATGAATGACAAGTGGTGCTAGCAACCGGTACTATCAAAAAATTAATTAACATAGAGGCAATGTATTCTTACATCTTCTTTAGTTTTCTTGGCTTTATCTGGTTACAACAATAATGTTTGAACTCCTTTGGGAACCATCGGCTTACCAACAGAATTGTCTCACCAATATCGGTGTGGATGAAGACATTAGGCCTGAATACTGTCAACAGACTTGGAAAATCAAATATGAATACAAAACAGTTTTTGCTTCTGGTAGAGGATTATTGGATGAATGAGAGAATTCTTAGATACTACCATCATTAGACCATATATACGGTGCACGTTTGGATTTGTTTTAAAAAAGTGGCTTTTCAGCAGAAATAGTTTTTAAGCCAAAAAACAATAAGTTGGGGTTGCCTAGCTTTTTGCTTTTGATTTATTTTAAGCTGTGTTTAACTTATTTTAAGCACTTTTTGACTTTGCCAAACACTGAAAAACGCTAAAAAAGTTTAAAATCTGATTTGACCATCTTAAAAACCAATCCAAATACCCTCATAGTCACTTCTCGGCCACTTCGTGATGTTTTCTCGATCAGAATCCTCCCAGTATGGATGCACCATAGCACCTAGCTGTTGGTAGTGTTGTAGAGCTGACCAAACTTGCTTCTTCATACACATTAAAAATATATGTTGATCCTCAAGTATCCGGTTGGTTTTATTCACGCTATATGTATTTCTAGGTCAGTCCTACAACGTTCAAATCACTTGTAAGAGGAAAGGTCAATGAGGCAGTTTTGAGAATGGAGAAGGAGAAGAGACCATGAGCTGCTGTCAACCTTTTCTGTCCTCAATATATATAGAGCTTAAAAATGACTTTTCATATGACTTATCATCAATAATCACAATAAATAAATAATAGTTAATATATCATTCAAGATTGCAAGAATCAATGTCCGCACGTAATTAAAAAAAAGTGTTCCCACCTAATTCTATATTTATTGCAATTTCATATTCTCATACATTGCATGTGAAAAGATGTCTAGTAGCTTAATAAATTTATGTAAATCTACATTTATATTTTTGTACAAAAGTGGTGTAGAAATAGTGTTTGTTTGAAGGGTAAAATAATCATTCAATTTTTAATGGGTATTTTGATAATTCAAGTTTCTAATTTTGAGCTTTTCACTTATAATATATAATAATATATTATATGATATATATAAAATTTTCGCCGAAACTTGCGGGTGACGTACCAACCCAAATCATATACATAAATCCACCCCTGTTGTCGAGATATCTCAAATAGGTGAGAGAGATTCTAGAACTCAAATAACCTGTAGAGTCATTTCAACATGTAATGCTATTATCACAGCCACATAGACTCCTAATCACTCGGTGTGTGTAGGGGAGTTGTCTCCTGATTTTTTCCACTAGTAACTAAGGAAACGTTTGAGATTCACTTAATAAATCACTGTCACCTATAAAAATCTTTGGCCTCACCCACTAATTTAATATACTAATCCATATGCATCCACACATTACACTCATATGCTTTCATAGAAGAAAATCGCAACAGTGCTGCGTTTTCACTCCAAAACCAAACAAGAGGCTAAAGTATTATTTATAATATCATCATCGTATCAATCATATTATATCACGCTATTGCATAGTGCTCACCAGCAGTCTCCTCAGTCACAGCTCATCTCGTCAAGCTTGTCTAATGCGGTTTACATCTCCTGTGTGATTTGCGAGCTATTGCACTGTGAACAGGTTACTCAAGCATCCGAAGTGTAACGGCTGCGGGTTTTCCTGAGAATGTTTTCATATCATATTGTATCATCATCATCATACATACTATATTAAAAGTGGGAAGCCCCTAAGTTAAAAATTGAATTACTAAAACACCTATTAAAATTAAATGACCCTTTTACCCTTTAAAAATATGTACATCGTCCCTTCAATAATATAAAGATGTAAAACGGTAAACTACAATATTCAATGCATCTGGTAAGTAGGAATTTTCACCGAGTTTATCATGGTGCGAACATTTAATTACAATCTTTGCGCTTTTTAAAACCAACCTTTTGAAATTTCTGTAAGTATAACAAACGCTTCAAAACGTTTAATACTCCTAGCTTATAAATATAGTATTTCAGAATCATTTGATGAACAAACGTACATCTTCACAATTTGAAATATTTAGAGCAATCCCATATTTCAACTTGTTCGATGTTGTTCTTTCGTTATTTCACTAACCAATTCCACATGGTGTAGCTGTATCTCGAACGCCGACCGCGATTATGCACTTGAAAGAATGGGTCGAAAAAGTGGTGTCCCAAAGAACTTATTCGGAACATGCCTGGCGCGAAATCTCGAAGGGCCGATGGGAGGCCAAAAACCATGGTGAGACCGATTAAGTTTAAACTCTGCGTCTTATGCTGTCGATATTTAATTTGATTTACTCTTCATTTGCAGGTCTATCAAAGGACGTTGAATTGAGGCCAGCGTCCCCTGGTAGCGAGGTTCCCTGCCAGTCCCCTGCTTAAGAGCAGGAGAAAGAGAAAAAGAGGAAAGAAGTCCCCAGTTCTTCCGAGCCCGAGAGAAAGAGACCGAGGAAAAGGATAGCTCGTAAACCCAAGAACTCGGACCCAATTTATCGGTTGATAGACGAGTCCGAGGAAGACGAAGATTTTGATCCTTTGGGCAACGAGCCGTCTCGAACTGAAGGACGGGCAGTCCCCGAGCAGAGGGCCGATGAAACACACCTTCATCGAGTCGAGGGCCCGGAAATGGGGGCGAGAACTGGGGCTTCCGCCGATGTGAGAGGGGCCGCACAAGGAATCTCGGGTCCCATAGAAACGATAGACTCCCCTTCCTTCTCGGAGGCGACCTTAAACGAGGCCCGAGCCTCAAAAGGACACTCCCCGGGAAGGAGCCATGTACCGGAAGGCCCTTTCCACGGCTTCTTCGACGGGGTGGACTCGGCGTCTGCTGAAGATACTTTTGGGCTCGGTAATCTAGAAGTACCGAGGAAAAGTCCCTCCATTGGAACGAGCAAGGCATCTTTCGGTCCGAAGCTGGTCGATAGATTTCCTGCTCCGAGTTCAAATCCTGATCGAAAGCGGATAATAACGTTCGCCGTTCCCGAACATGCTAGGGTCCTTTCCGCTCCTGTAGAGGTGACTAGCTATCTTCGGTGTTTGGTGACCGAAGAGGATCAGGCTGCGATGAATGAAGTGGACGTACCCTGCTTGTTCAATGAGGCTCAACAAGCATTGAATAAGGTAAGTTTCTGATAAGCCTTATTTGTTGTTCACTATTTTGCATTTCAAACTACGACTAACTACCATATTTTCTCTTGTACTTGTAGGCCTCGATGCTTCATCATGAGGCCTTGCTTCGTCAACGAGAAGAATCGGCACGTTCTGAGTGGCTCGAAGGGGAGATGTCGAACCTTCGGGCGAACTGGACTTTGTACGGAGAGAGAATTCTGGCTTAGTCGAGCAGATGGGGCGGCAGCTCGACCAAATAACCCGACTCCGATCTAAGGCAAGTGAGGCCAAAGCAGAAGTGATGAATGGAGAAACAAGATGGATTTGCTGGCTTCGGAAAAGGAGGCCCTCCGAGCTCAAATGATTTCATCGGAAACCCAACTATCGGAGGCAAAAGGGAAAATCGGGGTTCTGACTAAGAGCACCGACGTGCTTCAATCCCAAGTCGACGTGCTCACCTCGGATCGTGAGGTTTTGGTCAACGAGCTGCAGATGGCGAGATCGGAGGTTGCTGCTTCCAAGACTGAGGCCGATGACTTGGTGGCCCAGTACAGGGCCAAGGCCGAGGCCGCTCAAGATCAATCAAAAATTTTGGTTGATTACACTAAGTGTCCAACTCGCTTGTCCGTTCTCGAGGAAATACAAGCTCGGGGCTTCGATCTATCAACCGAGATCGATGATGCCAAAAGGATCGAAGCCGAAGCCAGAAAACAAGCCTTCCCGGAAGAATATGACTCCGAGAACTCGGAATGAAGCGCCTTCTTTCTCCTTTTTTTTTTCTCCCCACCTTTGTAAACATATCTTGTGCACATATATATAAAAGTCTTTTTCCCTTTCCTTGTTGACTCGTGTCGATTCTTTTTACTAGAACCAATGGTTCGTCTTGGTGAATTTTCTATTCTTCGAACTTAGTTTGGATTTGGCCAATTTTGGGATATGTCTTAGTAGACTTTTCTTTCCTTCGATTAACTTGATAGGGCCTTAGCCTTGTAAAGATTCGGGGTTTGCCTCAATAGGTCTTATTTCTTTTCGAGTTTCATTAACTCAGCATGGCCTTAGCCTTTTAGGAAATCGGGGCTTGCCTTAGTAGGTCTTATCCCCCTTTGAGTTTCATTAACTCGGTGCGGCCTTAGCCTTTTAAGAAATCGGGGTTTGCCTTAGTAGGTCTTATTCCCCTTTGAGTTTCATTAACTCGATACGGCCTTGGCCTTTTAAGAAATCGGGGTTTGCCTTAGTAGGTCTTATTCCCCTTTGATTAAATTTGATTTTCGGATGAATCCCTGAGTAATGTCAGTATTTGATTGCACAAGGAAAATCGAAACGGCCCTTGGGCTCGGAGACAGAATGTCGGTGCAAAAGAACTTTATTCGTATTCAAGTGCTTGTACAATTTACTAGGGGATAAATCAATCTATTTGGGTACGGTTCCTTTGACCGTTTGACCCTTACATCGATTCCTAATGATCTTTGAGAAGTTTCCCCGAATTGAAGTAGCTAAGTAGTCTTCCGACATTTGAGGTCGATCGAAGTTTAGCACCGAACGTTGTCTTTGATATACGACCAGTCTTCAAATCTAAGTTAGCATGTTTTTTGGTTGCCTCATTAAAAACCTTGCTGTAAAACCCAATTTGGGACAAAAACCGGTCGAAGGGAAAAAGAGTGCAACACGTGCTTTCAGTCCTAATGTCCTGTGCTTTCCGGTTCGAGGTTACTTTACTTGACACCTGCGAGTGTTAGTTTGTCGACGTAACATAAAACAAGAAAAAATGAAGAGTGAAAGATCGTACCTCAACAGTAGTATCATTTCAAGTGATTTATGTTCCAATTGTTTGGCAGCTGTTTGCCATCCATTGTCTCGAGCTTGTACGATCCCTTTCCGGTGATCTTTATGATGGAATAAGGCCCTTCCCAGTTTGGCCCCAATTTCCCTTCGTTTGGGTCTCGAGTGTTAAGGTGTGACTTTCCTGAGTACTAGATCTCCGATGTTGAAATGTCAAAGATGGGTTCTCCTGTTGTAGTATCTTTCAATCTTTTATTTTTGGGCGGCCAATCGAACAAGGGCTGCTTTCCTTCTTTCGTCCAATAGTTCCAGGTTGGTGTTCATAGCCTCGCGATTCGATTCCTCGATTGCATAGCAGAACCTGACACTCGGTTCGCCAACTTCGACCGGTATCAAAGCTTCAGCACCGTACACTAGGGAGAAGGGGATGGCTCCGATGCTGGTTTTCTCGATTGTATGATACGCCCATAGGACTTCAGGCAATATCTCTTTCCATTTCCCCTTCGCGTCGGTTAACCTCTTTTTGAGATTTGGAAGTATGGTTTTGTTGGTCGATTCGGCTTGTCCATTGCCGCTGGGGTGATAGGGTGTTGATAGGATCCTTTTGATCTTGTTATCTTCGAGGAACTTCGTCACTTTGCTGCCGATGAATTGCTTCCCATTGTCGCACACGATCTCTGATGGCATCCCAAAGCGACATATGATGTGATCCCAAATGAACTCGATCACTTCCTTTTCCCTAACCTTCTCATATGCCTGCGCTTCAACCCATTTGGAGAAATAATCAGTCATAAAAAGAATGAATTGAGCCTTACCTGGTGTATAGGGGAGAGGGCCGACAATGTCCATTCCCCATTTCATGAACGGCCATGGCGATAGGACCAAATGCAACGTTTCCCCAGGCTGATGGATCATTAGGGCGTGTCTTTGGCATTCATTACATTTGTGAACGAACTCTTTCGCATCCTTTTCCATATCGATCCAATAATAACCGGCTCTGATTATTTTTCGGATCAAGGATTCGACGCCGGAATGATTCCCGCAAGTGCCTTTGTGTATTTCTCTAAAAATATATTTGGTGTCACCCGATCCCAGACATATTGCGAGGGGGCCACCGAACGTCCTTCTGAATAAGGTTCCGTCATCGGATAAACAGAACCGAGCCGCCTTTGTGCGCAATGTTCTTGATTCCTTTGGGTCCCAGGGGAGCTTACCGGAGCTTAGGTACTCTATGTACTTGTTCCTCCAATCCCAGGTCAGACTTGTTGAATTGATTTCGGCGTGACCTTCTTCCACTGCCGAATGCATGAGCTGTACGACCTTTTCGGATTCGATCTCATCATCTTCGACCGATGATCCCAAATTGGCAAGGGCATCGGCCTCACTATATTTTTCTCGAGGTATGTGTTGCAGGGTCCATTCTTTGAACCTATGTAGTGTGACTTGTAGCTTGTCTAAATATCTCTGCGTTCGTCCTTCCCTGACTTCGAAAGTTCTGTTGGCTTGATTCACCACAAGGAGGGAATCGCACTTGGCTTCGATTATCTCCTCTCCCAGGCTTTTGGCTAGTTCTAAACCTGCAATCATAGCCTCATACTCCACTTCGTTGTTAGTTAGTTTTACAGTCTTCATAGACTGTCGAATCGTATTTCCGGTTGGGGGCTTTAGCACGATACCAAGCCCCGATCCCATCGCGTTCGCGGCACCATCTGTGAACAGGGTCCACACTCCCGAAGGAGTCCCCGATCCGGTCATTAATTCTCTTTCGACCTCGGGTATTAGCGATGGTGCAAAATCAGCGATGAAATCCGCCAACACCTGAGATTTAATCGCAGTACGGGTCGATATTCGATATCATACCCGTTTACTTCGATAGCCCATTTGGCCAATCGGCCGGAGAGTTCGGGCTTACGCATTATGTTTCTCAATGGGTAAGTCGTTACGACGCATATGGGATGGCATTGGAAGTAAGGTTTCAGTTTCCTAGAGGCACTCAATAAAGCGAGTGCCAGTTTTTCTAAATGAGGGTATCTCGTTTCAGCCTCGCCTAATGTTCTGCTAACGTAATAAATTGAAAACTGTGTACCTTGTTCCTCTCGAACTAGGACTCCACTTACCGCTACTTCCGAGACGGCAAGGTAGAGGTACAGCCGCTCCCCTGTTTTCGGTGTATGCAGCAAAGGTGGGCTAGACAGGTACCTTTTAAGTTCTTCTAACGCGTGTTGGAACTCCGGGGTCCACGAGAAGTTATTCTTCTTTTTCAATTGGTTGAAATATCAGTGACTCTTATCGGATGATCTCGAAATAAATCGTCCCAGAGCGGCTATACGACCTGTCAGTTTTTGTACAGCCTTTACATTATCTACGATTGTGATGTCTTCGATAGCCTTGATCTTCTCGGGGTTGATTTCTATTCCTCGATTCGAGACCATGAAATCGAGGAATTTTCCTAAGCCCACACCGAATGCGTATTTCTCCCGGTTCAGCTTCATGTTGTATCGTTTCAGCACGTGGAACGTTTCCTGCAAATGGTTCAAATGGTCCTCTGCTTACAGGGACTTAACTAACATAACATCAATATAAACCTCCATCATTTTTCCTAGTTGTTTTTCAAACATTCGGTTTACTAGGCGTTGGTAAGTGGCTCCTGCGTTCTTTAACCCGAATGGCATCACGTTGTAACAGTATGTGCCATACTTAGTGATGAAGGGTGTTTTTTCCTGGTCATCCGGGTCCATTCGTATTTGGTTATAGCCAGAGTAAGCATCGAGAAAGCTAAGGGTCTCATGGCCAGCAGTAGCATCGATCATGCGATAGATGTTGGGTAAAGGGAAAGAATCTTTAGGGCAGGCCTTGTTTAAATCCTTATAATCTACGCACATTCTTAATTTATTCCCCTTTTTAGGGACTACTACTACGTTTGCTAACCATTCTGGGTATTTAACCTCCCGAATGGACCCTATCTTTAGAAGCTTAGTTACCTCATCCTTGATGAATGCGTGTTTGATCTCGGATTGAGGCCTCTTCTTTTGCTTGACCGGTCGGAACTTCTGATCAAGGCTTAGCTTGTGGGTTGTTATCTCCGGTGGCATAACTATTATGTTGAGGTGGGACCAAGCGAAGGAATCCTCGTTAGCTATAAGAAATTGGATAAGTTTTGCCCTGAGCTCGGAACTTAGGCCCGAGCCCAGGCATACCTTTCGATCTGGCGAGTCTTCTCTGAGTGAAACCTGCTCAAGTTCCTCGATTGTCAATTTAGTTGCATCGGACTCATCGGGACTGACAAATGACCTGGGGATTCCGTAGCTGTCATCCTCGAGATGCACTTATTCATCTTCGTTTGTCGAGGATGATGCCTGTGATTGCTATTTGACCCTTTGCGAAGGAGCTGCTGGTACCGGTGTTACTTCTTCTACTGCGAACATATCTTTCGCAGCCGTTTGCTCCCCGTAAGCTATTATAATCCCATCGGACGATGGGAATTTCAGTACTTGGTGTAGTGTCGAAGGCACTGCTCTCATGTCATGGATCCATGGTCTCCCGAACAGGGCGTTGTACCTCATATCTCCACCGATTACGCAGAACTTTGTCTCTCGAATGGTACCGGTAGTGTTTATCGGCAATGCTATTTCGCCTTTGGTCATTTCACACGCCATGTTGAATCCATTGAGTACCCGGACTGTAGGGACAATTCGATCTATCAGCCCGAGTTATTCTATAACCCATGATCGGATTATGTTGGCCGAACTACCTGGATCGACCAATACGCTCTTTACTTTAGTCCTGTGTATAAGCACATATATCACTAGTGCGTTGTTGTGAGGTTGCATAATCCGTTCTGCATCTTCTTCGCTGATATGTAAGATTCCCTCCATCGCGTAATCCCGAGTGCGCTTCTTCCGGGTGATGGATATCTTTGTGCGCTTTAGTACCGGACCTTGGGGCGCATCTACTCCGCCAATAATCATATTAATCGTGTGTTGTGGCTCTTCCTGGTTCGCTTGTTTATTCCTGTTCCCATAATGATTTTTGGCTCGATCGCTCAAAAACTCTCGAAGATGCTCATTTTCGAGCAACCGTGCCACCTCCTCTCTTAACTGTCGACAATCTTCTGTCCTGTGTCCGTGTGTACCATGATATTTGCATATCAAATTGGGGTCTCAATGGGCAGGATCTGATTGTAACGGTCGAGGCCACTTAGTGTCCTTGATACGACTGATAGCTGATACGAGAGTAGCCGCATCAATGTTGAAGTTGTATTCCGATAACCGCGGTGCTTCTCGGTGACCGGTGGTTCTCTCGAAATTGCTTCTCATCATGGGTCCTCGGTTTTTCCAACTATGATCGTTCCTTCTTTCGCATCTCGGGGAGTCCTGCCTTGTTGGAGTGGTTTTCCTGTCCCCATGATATGGTCGATGCCGATCTCTACTTAGCCTCGGTTCCCGATGAATATCCCTTCGAACCCTATCATGAGTTCTGATGGGTTAAATAGATCCCGAAGGGGCTCCAAGTTGGTCATCCTCGACTCTGATCTTCGACTGGTATCGGTTGTGTATATCCGCCCATGTGACGGCCGGATATTCTATCAAGTTCTGCTTAAGTTGCTGTGAAGCCGTTGAACTTCGAGCGTTGAGCCCTTGGGTGAAGGACTGTACGGCCCAATCGTCAATGACCGGTGGTAGGTCCATCCGCTCCATCTGAAAACGAGGTACAAATTCTCTGAGCATCTCATTATCCTTTTGCTTGACTTTGAACAGGTCCGACTTCCGTGTTTCCACTTTGATAGCGCCTGCATGTGCTTTTACGAAGGAATCTGCAAGCATAGCAAAAGAGTCGATGGAATTAGGGGGTAAGTTGTGATACCAAATCATGGCCCTCTTTGACAAGGTTTCTCCGAACTTTTTCAAAAGAACGGACTCGATCTCGTCGTCTTCTAAGTCGTTTCCCTTTATAGCGCATGTGTATGCGGTCACATGCTCGTTTGGATCGGTTGTCCCGTTGTACTTGGGAATTTCTAGCATGTGAAATTTCTTGGGTATGGGTTTTGGAGCGGCGCTTGACGGGAAAGGTTTCTGTACAAACTTTTTGGAATCCAAGCCTTTCAATATCGGGGGTGCTCCTGGGATTTAATCTATCCTGGAATTCTATGTTTCCACCTTTTTTGTCATTAGCCTCGATCTTCTTTTCGCCAGACTCGACTCGTCTAGTTAGTTCCTCGAGCATCTTCATGATCCCGGAGTTTGCCCTCGATCTGCCTTCGTTTGGTTCCTCTACGATTGGTTCATTCTCAGGAATGGTTCCCCGAGAAGGGCCGATCTCAACCTTGTTCGATATTTGGCTTCGATTTTGTAGCAATGGCTGCTTGCTGGGCTTGCAACATGTTAAAGATCATTCTGAGGTTGATCCCGTCCTCTTCATCGTTTTAGGGTCCCTGAGTTGTTGATCGGTGTTCTCTACGAACACTGTTTGATGGATTAGTAGTTCGATCTACATCGATCGCCATCGATCGCCATTTGTGAATTAGCGTCGACCGAAACTTCATCACCGGGTGCTACATCGTTGTTTTCACCCACATGATCAAATTCGTTATCGACGTACAGAGGCACAGATTGTGAATGTGACATAGTTGTACTGTAACCTGAAATAAAAGATACTTCACATAACAAGTGTAAAATAATTTGTGTGACAGAAAGCTATATCAAACGCTCACTATTATCCTTAGCCCCACGGTGGGCGCAAAACTGTTTACCTTTGGCTTCGGATAACAATTAAATTTGTACGTGATTTTAAGGACACGTGATTTGGTTTGATACAAACAATGAATAATAGAATAGAGACTAAATTCAGTAAATAAATTGAGAAAGAATGCAAACTCAAGTGTTGAATAGCTCGGTCTCGATTGATTTCTTTAAAATGGACAAATATGAATCAAATGAATAAAGAAATAATAAGAGCAAGCTTCTTTTCTGTATGTTGATAATTGTTTTTTGAGATGCCTTTTACAATTGAGCTACCCCTTTATATAGGGAGGGGAATAATTCTTATACAAGGTAAAAATTCTATTTACAAGGTCAAATATCCCTTCATTTACTGATTTCAACGTCCTTTCTGATTTCCGCCGTGATTCCCGCCAAGATATTTACATATCACGGAATTTCTGGTCCTTCCGTTACGCAAATCTGATAATTTTACCCTAGGGAATTTTACCCTAATCGACCTCAACGATTTCATCTCAAGTATCATGGCTTCGAGTTCCGATTCGATGATGCTCGGTCTCGATCTTCGATCCTTGATGCCTCGATCTCGGCCTATCAAGCAGTAGTTATAATCGACACCAACCCTATAAATTCAAACCCGATTTATCCCTACACAAGCGGTCCAAGTTCGACCCCATACAGCTACACCATGTGGAATTGGTTAGTGAAATAACAAAGGAAAAACATCGAACAAGTTGAAATATGGGATTGCACTTACGGTTCATGTTCCACTTCTCGGGGAACGGCATGTCTTCGGCTGGAATCAGGTCCGATGTTTTCACCCAAAAAAATCGGCTCATCCAACCTTGATCCCTATCCTCATCAATGCTCAAGAAGGGGGCTTTGCTTGCCCGGCGAGCAAGTTTTATTAACCCCCCTCGGAAAATTCGGGGACTGTATAGCCGCAGGAGATGATCGAGGGTGAAAGGGTGCCCGTCGATCTTTCTTACAAAAAAGCGAAAGAGAATAACTATTCTCCAGACAGAAGGTGAATCTGGCCCAACGTTACCTCATACCTTTTGCAAAAGGCGACAATAATGGGGTCCAAGGGGCCCATTGTGAAGGGATAAGTGTAAACACTCAAGTAGCCCTCCATGTGGGTGGTGATCGCCTCTTCCGGTGCGGGAACAACCACGCATTTACCAACCCAGTTACAATCTTCTTTAATCTTGTCGATGATTTTGTGCGTAATTGAACAAATATATCTAGTGACCGGTTCGCATTGGCCCGGTACTGAAGAAGCCTTCTCTACCTTAAAATCAGTACCGATTGAACACCCAGTCGGTACGAATGCTTTCAGAGGAGGTTCAGTCGTAGTTTCCTCAACAACAACAGGATGAGGATCTTCAGTAGGTTGAGAAGAAGAAGGGGTCTGTTTCTAGGGGATGGATTTAGAGGTTTTTGCCATTGTTGGTTAGGAGTTAAAGAAGCTAATAAATGCAGGGATGAGATAAGAATAAAAGGGAGAATCTCTTGAGGGAAAACTCAGAGAACTTGAAGAAGAGAATGTTCAAATATCGCAAACTCTTGAAATTGAAGACAAAGAAGGTTATTTATACCCCCTAAAAGGCGGCGGTTCGCATCCCAAAACGAGGGGGCATTAATTAACACATGTAGGCATTGCAGAGGTTTGTCCCCAGTTTGTCTCTGAAGAGACATTTTCGATACGTACCACGTACGTCACAATGCCACCATCATTTTTTAATGTGATGTTTCATTTCTTTTGATGTGACGCCTCGAATTTCGTGTCACGCGCGCCATAAGTATGTCTTCATCTGACCTAATCAAAAAGTTGCAGCTCATGTCGTTTTTCATCAATAGTATTTCAGTATCTCATATGTTATGTTTTCACCGTCTTAATTCTAAAAGCTGGAGAATACGAAGCTTTGCTAGAAGTGAGAGAGGGTTGCTTTAATTTTGCAAACATGGTTCTCTTTGCCGCTAAAGTATATGCATCTCGTAGGAGTGATTTAGTGGCCATAATAAAGTATGTGTATCTCGTAGGAGTGATTTAGGATATCAACATGCACTATCTAGTCATTTAGAACCCGTTTGGTCAAGCTGTCAAAAATTACTTATATTGGAAAGTACTTTTGTTCAAAAGTGCTTTTTGAAAAACTATTTTTGGAGAAAAAGTTGTTTGTGTTTGGCTAATTCATTCGAGAGGTACTTTTTGCAATATTTAACATATAGATGAAGTCACTTCAAAACGAACCACCTATGAGCTAAAACTTGACACTTAATAGATAAGCAAATTGTATTTGACTAATCTTTTCAAAAAATGTATTGGAATATTAAATTACTGAAAATGATAGCAAAAGTTTCCTTTACAACTTGTTTGGATGGTTGTTAAGTATAGTTTCATAATGTATCATATAGTATTGTATTGTATTATATTGTAATGTATTGTTTTGATTTATACAATATTTGGATAGATTGTATTGTTTTGCCAACGTTTCATGATGTCTTGCATATGAAGGATAAACTTGTAATATTATAAAGAAAAATTAAGACGAGGTAGAATTATTATATAAAAAGGTATAACAAAGAATAAAATAAGACTAATTAATAATAAGGAAGGGAAAGATGAGAGGAAAAAAAAAGTTAACGACGCGACCACATCAAATCGGTCATTACATAAAATGATTGTTACGATTCCAAAATTCCACCTTAGGAATCATGATGACACCTAGTCTCTAAGACTAGGTAAATGTGACGACCCGGCCAGTCGTCTCATGAGTTACCACTCCGTTTCTCCCATTTCGGCTTCATTATCCGTGTTTTATGTGATCGAGTTGAGTAGTTTGCGTTCGGAGTGGATTTGGTAAGAAATAAGACACTTAGTCTCTTTTAAGAAGGTTTAAGTTGGAAAAGTCAACTAGATGTTGACTTATGAGTTAGAGGGCTCGGATGTGAGTTCCGATGCTACGGTTAGCTTCGGAGGTGATTTATGACTTAGGAGTGTGATCGGAATTGGTTTGGAGGTCCGGTGTAGAATTAGGCTTGAATTGGTGGAGTTAGTATTTTGGCGATTTACGGTTGTTAGGCGAGATTTTTATCCGAGGGTCGGAATGGAATTCCGAGAGTTGCTATAGCTTTGTATGGTGATTTCGGACTTAGGCGTATGTCCGGATTTGAAATTGGAAGTCCGTAAGACAATTTAACGCATTTTGGCGAATGTTGAAAAATGGAAGATTTTTGGAAAGTTTGACCGAGAATTTGGCTTTTTTATATTGGGGTCGGTCCAGTTATGAAAATCTTCATAGGTCCGTTGTGTCATTTATGACTTGTCTGCAAAATGTGAGGTCAATCGGAATCGATTTGATAGGTTTCGGCATCAAATGTAGAAGTTAGAATTTGTTAGTTTCATTAGGCTTGAATTGGGGTATGATTCGTGTTTTTTCGCGTTGTTTGATGTGATTTGAGGCCTCGACTAAGTTCATAATATGTTTTAGGACTTGTTGGTATATTCGGATGGGGTCCCGAATGGCTCGGGTGAGTTTCGGAGTGCTTTCGGACTGTTCTAGGTCATTTTAATTGCTGATGCATCGCAGAAATTACTGCTGCACAGAGCTTATTTTGTAAGCTTATATCTCGCAATCTATAAGGAATTTGGAGATGATCAAAACATGAAAGTTGTAGCCCTTTGATTCTAGTTTTGAGAAATGTAAACCATTCATCATTTGGACATATATACAGAAAGTTACAATAGATTAACCGAAGCCTGGTACTGCTGTTGTTTTCCAGGCATGTGCATGGCAGAAATTTCTGCTGCACAGGACTGATTTTGGAAGCTTATATCTCGCAATATATAAGGAATTATGAGATGATCAAAACATAAAAGTTGTAGCCCTTTCAATCTAGTTTCCAAAAAGATAAACTATTTATCATTTGGACATTTGTACAGAAAGTTATAAGTGATTTACCAAAGGCTGGTACTGCAATTTTCTTCCTGGAAATAGGAGCCAAGTCGCATTTCACACATGCGACTTGCATAGACAAGAATATTTTTAAGTCTTCTTGTCGGTGATTTTGGATATATTCACCCATAGTTGCTCATTTTTGGAGGTTCTTAAAGGAAATTAGCAAGGGATTCAAGGAGAATCGATTGGAGGTAAGAATTTCGGACCTAAAACTCGTTTATATTGTGAAATCCGCCTAGAAATGCATTGAAGTCTTGCTAAAAATGGAAGAAATAGGGCTTGGGATTTTGAAATTCTAATTGGGTATTTGGAGGACCATTTGGGGTCGGATTTGAGAACTTTTGATATGTATGAACTCGTTGGGAGATAAGGAACCCGTTGATGTGAAAGTTTCTGAACTTCGAGAAGTGGGCCCGGGGATCGGGTTTTGCTAATTTCGGAATTTTTGGTACTTTTTGATTGTTTTCGCTTGGGCTTTGTCCCCTCAGCATATTGTGACGTATTCGTTCTGATTTTGGATAGATTCGACACGTGTGGAGGCCAATTCGAGGGGCAAAGGCGTCGCGGGCTAGGGATTTAGCCGGTCCGAGGTGAGTAGTGATTGTAAATGATGTTCTGAGGGTTTGAAACCCCGGATTGTACATCGTAGTGCTATATTGAGGTGAGACACGCGCTCGATGATGAGCGTGGGGTCGTTTAATACTGGGAATTTTGACTTGTTCCGTCCCGATTGATGATTTTTACCGCGTATTTGACTGAAACTTATTTGTTATCATCATGATTTGGGCTGATTGCCATATTTGGGCTTCGTGCCAATTATTTGAACCCTTCGGGGATTTTTATCACTGTTTCCTCACTATTTTGACTTATTACTTGAACTCAGTCATGCTGTTTTCCACTGTTTTACAACTCAGCCACTTTTACTCAGTTTTGAGACTTAAATAATATTTTAATGATGTTTTTCGTCTGAGAACTACTGTTTTACTATGCCTGAGGGGCTTGTGATGATTTTCTGACTGAGTGCGGCCGAGGACCAGATGTGAGGATATATTGAGTGATATGAGGCCGAGGGCCTGAGATACTTTATATGCCACGAGGTGGCTTGTGACTGATATGAGGCCGAGGGAATGAGATACTTTATATACGCCACGAGGTGGCTTGACTGATATGAGGCCGAGGGCCTAGATTTGACACCACGAGGTGGCTTGATATTGCGCTTGGGCCGTAAGGGGCTACTCCTGGAGTCTGTACACCCCCAGTGAGCACGGGTACCCATTGTGATCTGAGATATAGCCCGAGGGGCTGATATTGTACTAGGTGATAGCCCGAGGGGCTAATACTGTTCCATGTGATAGCCCGAGGGGCTGGTATTGTTATGAGATTTGAGCCCGAGGGGCTGGTACTGTTCTGCGATATTGCCCGAGGGGCGAAATTGTTGATAAGGAGATTTTACTTGATTTCTCACTGATTTACTATTTTCAAATGATGTTTTATTGCTTCTTTATAGAATGCCTTGTGCTTTACGTGCTTTCTTACTTTCAGTTATTATTTATATTTATTACTCACTGAGTCGGAGTACTCACATTACTCCCTGCACCATGTGTGCAGATTCAGGCGTTGTTGGTTCCGCTCCGGAGTGCTGACTCCTCCCGTCCAGGCGGTGATTCAGAGACTACGAGGTAGCTGTTGACGTCCGCAGCCCCGTATCTCTCTTATCTTGTTGTTTCTATGCTCTTCAAACAGTTGTACCAGATATTGTATTTAGTAGACTTGTTATCAGGATTCATAGTTGCTCATGATTTGTGACACCCCGGTTTGGGCTGTGTCGGGATGGTTTCTATTATGGTTAGCTATATTTTCGCGAATTATCGCTATTAAATCATGCTTATATTGTTTTTCATGTTAATTAACTGCTTAAAAGGAGATTTTGGTTAAATTGGCTGGCCTTGTCTTCACGAGAGGCGCCATCACGACCGGGTTCGGGGTTAGGGTTGTGACAGTAAACCTAGCACATGTTGAGAATTTAACAGAAATAACGATTAAGCTATTAAAGTGATAAGTAACATAATGATAACCAAAATGTCATAACAGTCTCACAATACAAAATCGGTGGAACTGAGTCATAAGCTCTATTAAAGTATACTAGGAATATCAATTATAATACTATTCGGAAAACAAAAGAAAACAATAGCTTAAGATCACTAGAAGGTGACTCTGAGCATCAAGCAGGTATACCTTTAAGTCTCCGCGAAGTCTGAAGCAATTCACTAGCATCCGGCACGAGCAGAGGTACGTGAATCTGCACAAAAATGTGCAAAAGCGTATCATAAGTACACCAAAGCAGAATGATAATATAAGGCTAACAATAGAAGTAAATGCAATAAATGACAACAAAGAGTGAACATAAGATAAAAATAACAAATGATCAAATACAGTCAAATACAAGTGAAATGAATTAAGGAAAAACAATAACTTTTCAAATCAACAAGCAGTTCCAACATAGAATGTACAACAAGAAACACACCGAGGTACCACACCTCATATTCACATTTCACAAGTCACATTTACAATCTTCCTTATATCGCCGCATGATCCTTGCATTCATTTTGGAATTTTTTTTCCCGAAATAGGTTCATGCGCTTTAGCCCCCTTATCTAGCCGTGTGTGCTTCAAATGAAGTAATTTCCTGTACCAGAAACACGCGTATAAATCCCCTTTTCTCACCGCATGTGTATCAATATCACCATCCTTATATCGCCGCATGCGCATCACATCACAACACAATAATCAACTCGCACCGTACGTACCCATATGCAACAATATTTCCACAATAACAATACCAATATCACCACAACATATAGCCCACGACTCAATCATAATGTGTACAAGAATCTCAATAACAACAAAATGAAATGAGAATTAACTCAACAAGGAATGATATTCCAATAACCAACAACTTCAACCACAAAACATGTTAATAGCTCTCAATAGTACAACTTCAATTGGATGCATAAGAATAAACTTAACATAAAAGATTTGAACATGTTATAACAACCTCAATTAAATGCATATAAGAGTAAACTCGACAAAGAAAGATAGAACATGTAATAATCACTTCAATTAAATGCATATAAGATGAAACTTGACCATGAGAGATGGAACATGTAATATCAACTTCAATTAAATACATACAAGAATGAACTTGAAAAAGAAAGATAGAACATGAGATAACAACTTCAAATAAATGCATATAAAAAAACTAAAAGTCTAAACCGGTCAACTTTCACACATAAGCCCGCGTACACACTCGTCACTTCATGTACACGTCTTCTACATAATTCAAATACTGCAATAACACCAAATCCTACGGGGTAGGTTCCGCCACACGAAGTTAGGCAAGATACTTACCTCAACTAGGCAAAATCAACACTAAAAAATGACCTTTCCCTTAAAATTCATCTATGCACAATCTTACCAAAAGCGACTTAATATCAAACAATGTAAGAGAAACCAATTTCGATTACTAAAGCTAAGATCTTTACACAATTACCCAAAAGTCAAAAAAAGTCGACCCAAACCCGCCCGGTCAAAACCCGAGTCCAAGGGTAGATCTCAACTACCATAGCTCCACGAGTCCATATATGTGTTTTGTTTCCAAATCCGAGTCCAATTTGACTCTTAAATCTCAAATTTTCATTTTTCAAAACATAGACAAAATTCTCCAAAGTTTCTCTTCATATTCCATGGATTAGAGGTTAAATCTCATAAATACTCATGTAATATAATTGAAAATTGATCAAAATCGCTTACCCAATAGTTGTATTTGAAAATCCTTCCTATCGAGTCTAGGGTTCTAAAATATGAAAATGATGCAGAAGTCTCAATTGCAACCTAGGGTTCGTAATAGTGAACCCTCGCAAATGCAGACTTTATCTCGTAAATGTAGCGCCTGACAACCTAAGAAAATTTCACAAATGCGATACTAAATTCACAAAAGGGAAGTCTGTCCCTTTCGCAAATGCAGCCAAATGGTTGCAATTGCGACCTACCCAGCCCCAAGCCTTTCTTCGCAATTTCGAGTAAGGCATCGCATTTGCGATACCTGAGCCCTCCTTGCCATCTTCGCAATTACGATAGTGGTGCTCGCAATTGCGATAACTGGAGCAGCAGCACACCAACATCCTAAAAATGAGCTCAAACCAATCTGATACACGTCTGAAACTCACCCGAGCCCTCGGGGTACACACCAAACATCCACAGAAGTTTAAAAACATCATACGAACTCGCACGCACGATCAAAATATCAAAGTAACATTCGGAACTAGGAATCGGAAATCAAAACACAAGAAGTTCAAAAGGAAACTCAAGAATCTCTAGAATCACAACCAAGCGTCTGATTCCTATCAAAGCAACTCGGAATGACACCAAATTTTGTAGACAAATTCCAAATAAATAAATGGACCTATTTCAAGTTCCAAAACCAAAATCCTCATCCGATAGCCATAAAGTCAACCTACGGTCAAACCTAAGGAATTCTTAAACCTTCAAATTGTCAACTTCCAACAAAACAAGACAAATCAACCTAGGGACCTCTGAATTCAATTTCAAGCATATGACCAAGTCCAAAATCACAAACGAACCTATCAGAGCCATCAAAATACTATTCCAGGGTTGTCTTCACAAAAGTCAAACCTCGAGCAACATTTCCAACTTAAGCTTCTAATTCCAAAACTTCTGCGAAACGAAACTAACCATCCCCACAAGTCATAAAACTACAAACACACATACGGGAAGCTTCAAAAGGGGATTCGGGGCTCAAATACACAAAATGACAGGCTGAGTCATTACATTTTCCCCCTCTTAGGAGAAATGTTCGTCCTCGAATGTGCATAGAGACATACCTAAAGTGCCAAAAAGGTGAGGATAATGATTCCGCATGTCATGCTCGCTTTCCCAGGTCGCCTTCTCAACCAGTTGACCCCTCCATTGAATCTTCACTGAAGCAATGTTCTTTGTCCTCAACTTTCAGACCTGCCTGTCCAAGATAGCCACCGACTCATCAACATAAGTCAAATCCTTGTCTAATTGGACATAGCTGAAATCTAATACATGTGATGGATCACCAAAATACTTTCGGAGCATGGAAACATGGAACACCAGGTGAACTCTCGATAAGCTGGGTGGCAATGCAAGTCTATAGGTCACCTCACCAACTCTCTCGAGGATCTCAAAAGGACCAATATACCTAGGGATCAGCTTTCCCTTCTTCCGAACCTCATCACACCCTTCACGGGTGAATCTCTAAGCAGGACCCTCTCTCCCACCATGAATGCAACATCACGAGCCCTTTAATCAGCATAACTCTTCTTCCTAGACTGTGCTGTATGAAGCCGATCCCGAATCAGTTTGACTTTCTCCAAGGCATCCCAAACGAAATCAGTTCCCAACAATCTAGCCTCCCCCGGCTCAAACCAACCAACTAGAGAACGATAAGGCCTCCCATATAAGGCCTCATAAGGAGGAATCTTAAGACTTAATTAGTAGTTGTTGTTGTAGGAGAACTCTAAGAGCGGCAGGAATTGATCCCATGAACCCCCAAAATCAATAACACAGGCACATCGCATGTCTTGCAAGATTTGAATGGTGTACTCGGACTGCCCCTCCATCTAGGGAAGAAATATTGTGCTCAGCTCGGCATGTGTGACTAACTCACGCTGCGCGACTCTCCAGAACTACAATGTGAACTGCGTGCCTCGATCAGAGATAATAGACAGTGGCATACCGTGAAGACGAACAATCTCACAAATATATATCTGAGCCAACAGATCTGAAGAGTAGGTTGTCGTGACCGGAATGAAGTATGTAGACTTGGTCAGCCTGCCCACGATGACCCACACTGTATCGAATTTCCTCAAGATCCGTGGAAGTCCAACTATAAAATCCACGGTGATATGCTCCCACTTCCACTCGGGAATATTAAGTCTGTGAAGCAAACTACTCGGTCTCTGATGCTCGTACTTCACCTCCTAACAATTCAAATACCAAGCTGCATACTCCACACTATCTTTCTTCATTCTTCTCCACCAGTAGTGCTGCCTCAAATCCTGACACCTCTTTTTTGGAGCATTCCTTTTTTTTTTACTTTAGTTTTCATCAGTTTCGCACCCCTATCCCACTGAAATCGTGTATTAGAGACCAGATATTAACTTTTGTATAGACCAGAATAAGTCTGGTCGTGTATTTAAAAGATAAAGTCGCGTATTAAAGACCAAAAAAAAAGAAATCTCATCCCTATAAGTACAATCTTAGGGACCATATTTAAAAGTTGTCGCTAAATACTGGTCCCTAATAAGGCTTTTTCTTGTAGTGGTTGCACCGTGTCCTTAAGGACAAGCAAATAGGGGTCGTCATACTGACCTTGATGCACTCAAACAAAGAAGACAGTGAAACCATGCAAGCAAGAAGACGCTAGGCTCCGAAACATCTAACCTCATGAACCGATTGGCCAAAGCCTGAACATCCAATGCTAATGATATCTCTCCAACTGGAATATAAGCAAGACTCCCCATGCTCTCAGCCTTCCTACTCAAGGCATCAGCCACCCTATTGTCCTTTTCGGGATGATATAGAATGGTGATAAAATAGTCCTTTATTAGCTGTAACCACCTCCATTGCCTCAAGTTCAGATCCTTTTGCCTAAACACGTGCTGTAGACTCCTGTGATCTGTAAATACCTCACAACACACGCCGTAGAGATAGTGCCTCCAAATCTTAAATGCGTGAACAATGGCTGCCAATTCTAAATCATGTACTGGGTAGTTCTTCTCATGGGGCTTCAACTGATGCGAAACATAAGCAATCACTCTACCCTCCTGCATCAATATACACCCAATGTCAATCCGTAAAGCATCACAATAAACTGTATAAGATCCCGATGCTGAAAGCAAAACCAAAACTAGAGCTGTGGTCAAGGCAGTCTTGAGCTTCTGAAAGCGCTCCTCACACTCATCGGACCACCTGAATGGGGCACCCTTCTGAGTCAATCTGGTCAAAGGAGCTGCGATGGATAAAACCCCCACTAGAAAATGGCATAATACTCGGCCAAGCCTAGAAAACTCTGAATCTCAATAGCAGAAGACAGTCTGGGCCAACTCTAAACCGCCACCACCTTCTTTTGATCCACCTTGATCCCCTCATTAGAAACCACGTGGCCCAAAAATACCACCGAATAAAGCTAAAACTCACACTTGGAGAATTTAGCATATAGCGCCTTCTCCCTCAAGGTCTAGAGCATGATGCTCAAGTATTGTTCATGATCTGCCCGGCTGCGAGAATACACCAATGTGTCATCAATGAACACGATGACTAAAGAATCAAGATATGGCTGGAATACACTGTTTATCAAGTGCATAAATGTTGATGGGGCATTGGTCAGCCGAAATGACATCACCAAAAACTCATAGTGACCATAGCATGTCCCGAAGGCCATCTTCGAAATATCTAAATCCTGAATCTTCAATTGATGGTACCCCAACCTCAAATCGATCTTCAAGAATACCCGAGCACCCTGAAGGTGGTCGGACAGATCATCAACACGCGGTAGTGCATACTTGTTCTTTTTTTGACTGTAACCTTGTTTAACTGCCTGTAATCAATACACATCCTCATAGAGCAGTCTTTGTTCTTCACAAATAGAACTTGAGAACCTCAAGATGAGACACTCAGTTGGATGAAACCCTTATCAAGCAACTCTTGAAGTTGATCTCTTAATTACTTCAGCTCTACTAGTGCCATACGATATGGTGAAATAGAAATGGGCTGAGTTCCCGGCACCAGGTGAATACTAAAACTGATTTCCCTATCGGGCGGCATGCCCGGTAGGTATGCTGGAAACACATCTGGGAAATCTCTAACTACTGGACCTGACTCATTGGTAGGAGTGTCAGCACCAGCATCCCTCATAAAGGCTAGATATGTTACGCATCCCTTCTAAACCATTCGCTATGCCTTCAGAAAGGACACCACCTTGCTAAGAATATAATTTAATGTACCTCTCCACTCCAACCGTGGAAAACCTGGCATAGCCAGTGGCACGTTCTTGGGGTGATGATCCAAAATAGTGTGATAGGGAGACAACCAATCCATGCCCAATATCACGTCAAACTGCACCATACCGAGTAGCAGAAGGTTAACTCTGGTCCCATAACCCATGATAGTGACCAAAAATGACTCACAAACACGATCTACAACAAAAGAATGTCCCATAGGCATAGTCACACTAAATTTGGAGCAAAGTAAGATGACACATACCAATAAGTGGAACCGGACCAGATAAAACCAATGCATGCCTATGACAGACCGGAATAATACCTGTGATGACAACATCTGATGCAACAACCTCAGTTCTATCGGGAAAAGCATAGCAACGGCCTTCCCCCTCCCCTCTAGGACAACCTCTACCCGCCTGACCTCCACCCCTAGTTGGCGGATCAGGTGGAGCGGCAAATGGAGTAGGAATCACAAACTGTGAACCATGTGGAACCCATGGAGCCTGTAAAGGTGCACGCCTCCTAAGTCTGGGACAGTACCTCACCATATGGCTGGTATCACCACACTCGAAATAACATCTCTGCGGCCATGGCTACTGAAATTGAGACTGACCCGGTCATCCATGACTGACCGTTAAAGTCACCCCGTGCAGGAGGTGCACTGGAAAGTGGCTGTGCCCACTAGGTGATCTGAGACCTCAGAATAGCTGGGGCACTACGAGTAGCTAGAAGTGCCGAATGTACTGGTCGACTCACATAACCTCTTCTATGAAGAGTTGAAACTATAAGGCGGGAACTACTAAATCCTCCATAATATTGAGGTCTTTTAACCTCCCTATCCTCCTTCTCCTGGCCAGACATACGCTCCATCCCCCAAGTGATCTCCACAACCTGCTGAAATGGAGTATCCATCTCAAACTCCCAACCATACTTAATCTAAGACCATAATTGAGCCCCTCGATAAATCTACGGACTCGCTCCCTAACTGTAGAAACCAAAGCAGGTACATGACGTGAACAACTCACTGAACCTGATGGCATACTCTGACACCGTCATAGTCCCCTGACACAGCTGCTCGAACTTTGTGCGCCACACATCCGAGAGGATATGAGGAACAAACTACCTCAAAAATAGATCTGCAAACTGAGCCTAGGTGAGTTGAGCTGCATCAACTAGCCTACCCTCCTCATAAGCTTCCACCACCTATATGCCACCCCTATCGGCTGAAACGTAGTAAAGGAGACTTCGCTCACCACCACAATGCCTATGTTGCGAAGAATACAGTGGCACTGGTGTAGAAAATCCTGTGCATCCTCAGTATATGCGCCATAGAAAGTAGGAGGATCATACTTTTTGAACTTCTCAAGCCTCTGATGCTCCTCCTTTGATGCCTCTGGCCTGACCTCAGGCTGAACCGGGATAACAAGCTATGTTGGTATAACTCTCGGAACCTAATCAACATGGACCCGCTACTCTAGAGTACGGGTTGCGGAAGTCTGAGCTCCTCTCCTAGCTTGAGATGTAGCTGGTGCAACTGGGATCAATCCCACCTGAGCTAAAGTGCCGAACATACTCTAAAAATGTGACAAGATATTCTGGAGTCCAGGGGTAGCAACAAGCAACTCTTGTGCTATCCCAAGTCTAACACCATAGCTGAGCACCTCGATAAACCTGCGGACTCACTCTTAAATAGTAGAAACCAAAATAGGCGCTTGACGAGATAGATCATTGAACCTCATAGCATACTCGGACACGATCATAGTCCCCTACCGCAACTGCTCAAACTCGGTGCACCACGCATTCCTGAGGGTCTATGGAACGGACTCCGTCAAAAATATATCCGAGAATTGAGTCCAAGTGAGTGGCGCCGCATCAAATGGCCTACCCTCCTCATAAGCCTGCCACCACCTACATGCCAATCCCATCAACTGGAAAGTAGTAAGAGCAACCCCGCTCACCTCTACAATGCTCATAATGCGCAGAATATGGTAACACTGGTCTAGAAACTCTGTGCATCCTTAAAAGTTGCACCACTGAAAGTAGGAGGAAAATACTTCTTGTACTTCTCAAGCCTCTTTTGCTCCTCCTCTGATGCTGCTACATGCCTCCGCTGCCGCTGGTTGTCTCCGTCGAGTTGGTACCTGCACACAACCATCAGGCCCTCTACAAAAGGGAAAAAGAGATGATCTGGAGAACGGCGGCGATGCTCATCGACCAAGTTGCCGTAACCTTCTTGAAAGAAAAATGGGAAAGAAGAAAATAGGGGAAGAGAAGCGGGGAAAACTAGGGATGGACTGAAAACCGAGAGAAAAGGGAAGGATAAAATGAAGAAAGAGCGAGGGAGGGGAAGAAAACAGGGGCGAATTACAGTGGTGGTGTGTGAAGAAGAAGGGGGGAAGGGTGGAAGGGAAGGAGGAAAGAGTGGAAGGTCGAGAATTGACACATGTAGGTGTTGTAACAATGCTTTGACATCGAAATCAATAACCCAGGTTCTACACACCCGGAGTTGGTACCTCCGGATATCTTGTCTTCCCTTTGTTTTCCTTTCTTGCGAGTTCCCTAACTGCATTAGTTAGTTTTAGCACAATGCCTATTTGGTTGTCTGTAATATTGTTTGGTGCCTTAGCTTTAGTAGAATTCCTATTTGCTTGCTTGTAGTCTTATTCTTGTTCTTAAGATTTTAAATTCGTGGCCTATATTCTTCTTGTTTTCGCTATTTGGTATTTAGTATTTGAGTGTTAGTGCTTATTTAAGACCCCTTAGACTATAGTGACTATGGTAAACGATGGGAGAGTAAGGTCATGTCCTCGGGGGTGGCGGGGGGCAAAGAGTAAGG
>MCJB01051892.1:0-26043 GCA_002018475.1 Nicotiana obtusifolia
AATATATATATATATATATATATATATATATTGTATATACATATTATTTTATATATTGTATATAAGCCTTGTATATATTGTATATATATTTTGTATATATTGTTTATGTATTAGACATATATACATATATATACATATAAATAAGGCAATATATATATATATATACATTTATATATGTATATATATATATAGTTTATATGTATTAGACATATATATATATATATTATATGTATATATGTATAACATATGTATTAGATATATAATATATATATATGCCATATCATATTTAAAGACAAAATAAATTACAAAGAAATATTCAAGAGAATGTCTTATAATTTTTATTATTACGACATTAACAAAAATGGCAATATCTTTCTTAGTCTTCCTTCCCCCAATGGAATGAGCACAACAAGGTACTAATACCACCATTAAAAGAAAAAAAACCTAAGGAAGATGTGTCAAAATACAAGTTATATAATAAACTAAACAATTATCTTTCTTAGTCTTCCTCCCCCCAATGGAATGAGCACAACAAGGTACTAATACCACCATTAAAAGGAAAAAAAACTAAGAAAGTTACATATTAGTCTAAGTATTATCCCTAACAAATCTCATAAATCCTTTGAGGTCCGGAGGAATTTCCGTTGGCGGTGATGAAAAAGAGGCTTGTTCATCACCGCTTCCGGACGAAGCCGCATCCTGCGCAAGTTCCGCTAGCATTTCTTCATAAGTTTCATCTACATCCGGTTGTGATTCTGCAAGTCCGAAATTTCTTCTTTCCAAACGGATCCAATCTCGGAAGAGTACTGCCTTTTCCAAGCTCTCCCTCATCGACGCTCTATGATCACCGATTTGAAGTCTCGCTTGACTGAAAGCGCTCTCCGATGCCACCGTTGAAGCTTGAATGGTTAAAATATCTCGAGCCATCCTTGAGAGAATCGGATAGTGTTTTTGTTTGTCCTTCCACCATTCCAAAACGTCGAAGGAGCCGTCGGGATTCTCTGATTCAAGTCCCTGCGACAAATACATTTGAAGCTCATTTAGTTGTGAACTATCACCAATATTCTCACCTTGGGAACCCCTGAACTCCGTCCAAGCACTAAGGGCCTTTAGGTCAGCAGTTCTTTTAGTTGATCGTGAAGTAGACGAAGTAGGAGTTGGAATATTGGGTCTAGCATGATCTAAGGCAGTTTGATATGTATTATAAATTATTTGTGCATTTACTTTAATTGAGGCTTGTGCATCCCCAAGTGTAGCAAATTCCTCATGTGAAAATGATAAAGACTTATAAATTCTAGAATACCAAAATTGTGGACCTCCTTATTTCATTGTAGAGTTTAACAGTGCGGCAACGCCAAAAATAGGGGGGATAGGGAAAAAATATTTTTTAAACTTTTCTTTCATAGAATCAATAGCAACTTCATAAATTACCCTACCCTCTGAAACTTGATCAAATAAATCTGCAAGTGCAGCAATATAAACTAAACAGTTAAAAATAGTGGGATAGTACTGCCCAGATAATTCGTTTGTTGCTACTGAAAATTGTTCTAAAAAATCTATAAGAATTTTAACGCTAGTCCAATCTTGATTAGTTAGGTGCTCGTCGTTATCATCATCACCACCACCTACACGAGCATTGTAGGTTGCGCTAATTGGGTTTCTATATTCGTAGGCGACAACTAGACTTTCATACATATAGTTCCATCTAGTTGGACAAGGTTTATGAACCTTTCTTTCCCTAAGGCCAAATTCATCACATTTTTTAAAATATTCTCTTAGTCTACTTCTACGGTTTGAGTAAAGTAACCATTTTTACCTTTTCAATTTCTATATTTAACATTTTCATACAGTCACCAACAATTAAATCGTAAATATGACAAATGCACCTAACATGAAAAATATTAAAAAATGCGGGATTTAAAGTACTTATAAGCATGCCTATTGCATTGGTGTTACTAGAAGCATTATCCATTGTAACAGACATTATTTTATCTCTAATACAAAAATATCTACAAATATCTGATATTGTGCTAGCAATAAATTTACCGGTGTGGCGTGAGTTAATAATTCTATATGCAATAATGCGTTTTTGCATTATCCAGTCCTCGTCTATCCAATGACTTGTAACGGTTAGATAGTCACAGTCATTGGCACTTCTACCTATATCCGTAGTAATAGCAATGCGACAATCTATATGAGTAAATAGATATCGCAAATATTGTTCATATTCGTGCTTATATTTATAAATGTCGGCCTTTACGGTTGCACGAGGCCATCCTTTATAAGTAGGGTTATAAACTTTTCTAATATATTGTACAAAATGGGGGTTAGAAGGAAAGCTATATGGTAAGCACATAACGTTTACCATTTTTGCTAATTCTTCACGATCCTTATTTGGATCGTAATATAAAATTCCACCGCTAACGATGCTAATTCCCGGTTGGACTACATTTGAACCTGCACTAGTGTGAGTCGGATTACCTACACGCGTCCCCTCTTCCGCAGCTTTCATTTGTAAATATCTTTGTTTATCTCTAGGGTGTTTTAATATGTGCCTAGTCAAACTACCCGTACCGCTACGGTTGCCAGTAAATTTATGAGCCAACAAAGACCCACAACTTTTACACTTAGCCTTGTTTTCTTCTCTTAATTGTGTAAAAAAGTTCCAAACAAGAGATGTTTCGGCCCGTCTAGGAGGTCTTCTATCAAATGTAGGGGTTACTACAGGAGGATCAGGCGAGGCATCAGTTGGGTTATTAATAGGACTAGTAGGTGTATCATCTAAATCCGGTTGTGTTTCATCTAAATCATCATTTTCGAATATAGTTTGATTAGGATAAAGAGCGTTCATCGTTTGTTCATCTAATTGATGACCCGGTGCAACATCATGACAAAATTGACTATCCAAAAATTGAAAACAAAGATGATCACTATCTAGAATAATAGGTGCAGTAGGACGGGTAACAGGGGGAGGAGTAGTAGTTTGGCTACTAGATTGACCAATTTTTGATTTTCCCTTACCCTTACCACCAAATATTTTTTTCAAAGAAAAATCCATATTAATTATAATTACAATAAATAAAACAAATACAACAACAATATTAAAAATTAAAGAGTTGGAACGAGTTTACCGATTGACGAACAACTTCTTGAAAATTGAATATCGTTGAAGACTTGAAGACTTAAATACTTCAATTCACCAACTTGACAATTTTTCACGAAATTGGAATAACAAATTAAGCAATTATGGAAGTAAATTAGAGAGAGATTGAGAGAATTTATGAGTAATAATGAAAGAATCAGGGGGTATTTATAGTTGAGAATAGGTAAAAAGTGTATTTATAAAAAGTTTGGGGGCCAAATGGCTATTTTTCTGAACTAAAAACGGTCAAAATAATGGCCCAACGGCTAGATTTTAAAAATCTGGCCGTTGGCCATTTTTTTTTAAAAAAGAAATTTTTTTAAAAAAAAAATTGACCGTTGGGCCCGGCCCAGGCCCGTTTGGCCCGATGGCCTCGGACCAGGCCCGCCTGGCGGTCCCGGGCCTGGTGGGCTTTATGTTGAGACCGGCCCGTCACGGGGTTTAGGACCGGCCCACCAGACCCGTTTGGCCCACCAGGACCGCAGGCCCGTGCCGGTCCCGGAGCCGGCCCAGCCCGGCCCACAGTGCAGTCTTATAGCTGAATAGCAAGGCAGGGTGTCATGCAACAAATTGCTTGGATGATCTTTTCTTTCGTGTGTGACAGGTTCCTTAAATATCCCAACACATCTTGTATAGTGCAAACTCGTATCCAGGGCATTTAGTGCTAAGTCCTTTTTTTTTCCTTCGATTAAGCAAATTCCGGATCTTGTATTAAGTAATGGAACAAGAAAGTAATAGTAAATTATTGCTTTTCCGAATAAAGAAATGACTCCCATCTAGATTCTATGGTAAATGGCAAGAACAAAACATAACTTGAAAAAACATTGTAAAAGATTTAGCTTGAAAACTCAAAAATCACAAAAAAAACTTTCACTCATATCCTTATCGTGTAATTACCAACAAATAGATGTTATTGCATATTTTTTTTTGTAAGGAAGGGGCAAATATTATTCGTACATAATTAGACCACCGGGGTTACAAAGAAAGAAGAATAGAAAAGGAACCACTTTAACAAACTAAACTGAAAATGGCGCTACTACTGAACTACTCACCACATACTAAGAAACCTCATCTTCTTCACCATTCCCATCCCACCCTCAGAAATTTCTCAATCAAATTCCAGGACCCTTCTTCTGATAAATCTACAGAGGACACGTCATCATCTAGGGTGGTTCCACCACCTCCGAAAAAGTTGAGCTCTAGTTCCTTAGGTTTTGGCTCTTCGGTTTCCAGCCCAGCAACATCATCCAAGAAGAAACAACAAAAGGGAAAAGGAGAAAGGGCTTCAGTTATTCGAAGAGAACCCATTCAAAAGCCTAGGTTTGCTACCCAACCGGAGGAATCTGGTGGATCGAAGGAATTTCAGAAAAATGAGAGTGCTTTTCTTCTTGCTTGGTTAGGACTTGGTGCTATTATCCTTGTGGAGGGTCTCCTTCTTGCTGCCTCGGGTAAACTTATTGCCCCATCCTTCATTTTATCTCAAATTCAACCTTCAATTGTATTTTCTAATTTGTCCCTTTGAACTTCATTCCAATTGCAGTACAATTAAGTAGCTTCATTTCTTCTAGTAAGTGAGTGATTATCTGATTAATTTTCGCTATGCTTGAAATGTATTGAATTAGGATTATACTCACTCAATGACACTATAATTTATATGAAATCTCCTCATTATGCTTGGGTTATATGATGAACAATCCGTTCCTGTGTATAAAGATATTACTACTAAGACATGATCTTTTACTCTTCAGATTAATATTTTGAAATCAGTAGTACATTACATCTGATAAAATTAGTGATATGCATAAGACTTATGAAATGGCTGTGCCTTAGCAAAGTGTATCAGGCAGATGTGAAAGCACATTTAAGTCAAGAAGAAAAATACTGATGGTAACAATTACATCACGGTCCTCAATAGAAAATGAAAACCAGAAATAGTGACTGTTGATAAGTAATACAGAGGAATGAGGATAACTCTCTTGTATTATAATAGGTTTTACAATCTAATGCAAAACTTACATGTAAATGCAATAAAGTATATTTTGAGATTTGACCTTTAATAAGACACTATAGTTTGTGAAAAATTAGTTCCAGACATGCTTGAGGCACGGTTAGAGGAAAGTGCAATTTGGAATACAAGCATATATAAGAAATAAATTACTTTATATTTGTTAAACAACATCAATTTAAAAATAATTTGACAAATATATTGAAATTTGTTCATTGAATGAGTGTTTACCGTATAGACCAAACTATCTAAGTTCCAACATCAACGACCACTCCATAGGGTTCAGCAAAGGGTGTATCTAGTTAGAATAGACATTTGATGGATTTAAGGGGGGCCATATGGACCCTAAGGATTTTGAAATGCACTGTTGTTTTCCCTTACAGTTTACTAATTACTTGAGATACATCTTGCCCAACCCAAGATCTTTTATTACAAAATACTACACACCTCACTTCCAGAAACTGTCTCCCCCTCCACAAAAGAAAACCCAGAGGTGGTGTTAATCCAGTGCAACAGTAAACAACAAGTCAACAATGTAAACTAATTTGTCAATGCATCATACACAAGTGATCAAGTTCTTGACATTTGAGAAATAAAGCGAAGATGAGACTTCACATAGTCATAAAACATGATTACCAGGGTCTAAGCATTACAATTCTTAATATTTAATAGCTCAATCTTTCGTAATAGAGCCAATTATAAAAGTTCTGACCATGTTCTAAAGCCTTTGTAGTAAATCTCCTGGTTCACAAATGGACACCTGAATTACCTCATTTTCCTCTGATGAAAGTTGAGGGTATAAAATCCTGAAGTACCAAGAGAGTACATATACAGAAGATCCCCTTGGTGACCTATCCAGGATTTTCCACTGTGTTCTTGTCAATCAAGTGGAGGTCTCTATATACCAAAAAGTTTTCAAATAATACCATCTTCACTTGTGAAAAATCTACCTTAAAACATGTGTAACACGATATTCACAAGATCAATTGTGCTTAACTAGAGCTAGGCTCACTCCAAGTTCCAAAATTAAAAATCTCAATTTGGAAGTTTTTTGTGTTTATGATTGGTGTGCTCATTGCCAAATCTCTTCTCCAGTTCTCTGCAAAGCGGTGTTCAGTCAATAAAGCAGTATTCAGTCTCCATTCCTCAAGTTGCTGAGTGAGCTGCCCTCATTCTGGAGAATGTTATTAGGACCACAACATGGTTTTTCCAGCTTGAAACTCTGAAATGCAACTTGCATCAGATTAAAATTCCTAGAAAGACAAAAAAATTTAAAGCTAGTACTCTAATGATGTCCAATGGAGTGGTATGGGTGGCAGAGTTAAGAAAATAAAAATTAGGAGACACGTATGAGTTGGTCTCTCTCAAGCTCTAGTACTCTATATGTTTTGATGTTGGACATGAAAACAGTTGAAATCGGTAGCATAGAGTTTGGTGTTCATGTTTCCTACAAGTTCTCCTTAATAGCATTGGTTTAGAACAACTTAGTTTTAGCGGACCAACACTTCCGACAATATGATGATGTTTGACGACATCAAGTTAGGAAGCATGACTTAGCATTAGTACAGTCTATGTTCATAATTTCTCACAGCTTCTTTTGCATCAATGGTTGAACATTTGTTCTTGTAACTAACAGATTGCGAGTAGATTACAGTTTCAGAACAACTTACTAAAAGTAGTTTGAAATGAATTATGTTGTCATGATACACATCATAAATCTTTCTCGCGTTAAATATCTCGATAGATAAAATGTTTGGATTTGATAAATTAGTTTGACATTAGAGCTGAATGTATGAGCATTTACTTTAGATATGTATATCTCCATGTGGTAATTTTCTACCTCTTCTGTTGCATCTAGGCTTTTTACCGGAGGCATGGGACAATTTCTTTGTGAAGTATCTGTATCCATCCTTTACTCCAACAGTCTTCCTGTTTGTGGCTGGAACAGTTACCTATGGAGTGTTGAAGTACCTTCAGAATGAGAAATTTAATGGTGAAAACTGATACTTTTTGCATGTTATATCGAGTATTTAGGTAACTTTAGTTAGGTTGTTCAGTCTTGTATGCTACAGATGTGAGAAGCTCTGACAATGGAATTGCAGAAATACTTCTGGAAGTGGTTTCTACCACAGGCTAATGTGTCATTTCAATTTGTTAAAGTTATCATAATTTATTGGTGAAGTTAGCTTCTTATACTGTATATACTCCATACAGATACATTTGGAATCTACCATATTTGCAAGGGCATATAGTATTCCTTTTTTTCCAAATTGCAAGTCAAAGTGTTTAGTTTCTCAGTTGTCCTTCCCAATTCTTCCTTTTTCCCTTTTGGGCTTTGAATTTTTATAACTTGGAAGGTGGCAATGAGGTTTGACAAGGCATTTAACACCTGACTTCAAATTGTAGCGAATCAATTGAAGTTTACTTTTGCTTCTATACTGTTATCATTGCTCAATGTCTTTGGTGTGGAATGATGTGTAAGTTAAATAATATTGCAAGGCATTCAGTTTGTCACCAATCATTTTCTTGGTTATTTTGAGTTCATTCTTGAAGCTTTTGTCCGTAATATGATGGGACGATACTTGAGATTTTTGTGATTTAAAACAACCTCTGGTTCTGCTGCTTCTCATGCTACTCTACAAAGGTTTGAAGCTGAATTTTATACAGATTGCTGAAACTTATCTCATTATAAAGCCCACACTATTTGAGATAGCTTCTGCTCGCTTCAATTAAAGGTATCTGGTGTACAAATGGTGAACTGAATAACCGAAGCTTTTACAGATTGAGCTTGGGTATCTTTTTTCTGCTATATTTGGTAAATCCTCCTCTCTTTTTTCCTATAGTTGTAAGTTCGTGGTGACAGGTAAATAATCTTCACTTAAGCATCTACTTTGACATGACATAAAAAGGAATAGCAGCGAAAATGCTAAGGTTGATGATCAGTATTGCTCCTCATTTTGCTGGCAAGAGAACTGTTGTCGCCTGAAGATATCAATTTGGATGCTTCACAAATGAGTTTTAACTTTTATACACTGAACTTTTACGCTATCAGATCACAGGTAACTGAAATAATGAGTGAGATTAAACAAATCAGGTGACATGCTACATTTTAAGATGTACTAATAGTTTCTTTACAATGTCCGTATAAATAAGTTAAATCCTTCACGAACGGAATAGGATCTGAAACTCATTGGACATTCCCTTTCCCTTCCTCAACTTTTCAGTCTCTTGTGGACCAAAGTATATGATGTTTTTCTCCTTCACTTTTGTCATAATGAGTAGTACGTCATAGTGCAGCCACAGTAAGAACATTAAAATGTAATTTATGCTACAACTGAGTTTATACAAAGGCCAATTACTAAGGTGCTTGATGTTGGTAACCCACTAATACTAGTTGGAGAAATTGTTTTATTAAGCTTTATATTGATATCAAATGGTCCTTTTCTCTTCCTGCTGGCTGCTGGAATCGCTGTAATGTGACATTTTTGTTTCTACAATGTGCAAGCTGGATACAGCACTCATACTCTCATGTAAAGAATAGCAAAAGATTTGCTGATTTTTCTCTTTTCTTTTTAATGGCTGTTAGGCGTCCATTTTGAGTCACAAGTACTGTTATTAATATCTGGTGAAACTTTTGAGTGGCTAGTAGTAATTCTTAATTCCAATTGTTTATTTAGATGGGGAATAATTCTTTCTGACATGCCATAGATTTGCGCCAAGAACCTAATCAAAGCTGATAACTTGCTTCAAAGTATAGGCGAGTCAGGATTTATAATTTGTAAGTTTAGGTTCTAGCCATTTTAATTATTGAATTTTAAATTAATAATTTGTACATATTCAATAAATTTTCAAAGCCTCTTAATTAACCTGTAACACTTCTATTTGAATATGTAATTAGTTATTTATAAAATTAGTAACTCACATAATGCTTATCACTTACTTTCGACTGTGCAAACAAACTCTTGCTCAACGTTAGCAACTTGTTCCAAAGGCACAAGTTGTGTAAGGACTAAAGTTATAATTGTTGTCATAACAATGTTGAGGCAAAGTGAGAGAGCCATGCATCTAAGGGTTCCATTCCAAGTATGGTGCAACCGTTTTAAAATTTTCAATATGTAGTAATAGCAATAGATGGACTAGAGCAAGTAATTAAAGTTGAACAACATTGTGACTTCAAATGCCAACTGAATGCCATGTTTCAAGGGGTGGTTCTTATTTCATTTACTGCAATGGCAGCTACCATTATTGCCACTATACAGTATTCATTGGTCTCACAATTTCCATCGGAGCTTCATCAATTTTCATGTTATGGTAAAGAAATCTCATAAATTTATAATTCATCAACTTAAAGCTATTTTAAATCCACACTCATATCCACAACTTGCAGATGGCTACCTACCTTTATTAGTCAGCCAGCCAGTACCTGTACTCATAATATTTCATCCAATTTTATATGTTATTTATTGAATTAATGATCAACACTTTATGTTGATGGTCGGAAATTCAGAGTCTTATTCATATATAGTTCCAAAATTGTAGTAATACTTCCATTTGTATAGAGGAAATTTTTAGGACCACTAGCCACTGAGATTTGACACAAAGGTAGAAGCTAAGGTGGTTTGACTGAATCCAGTAACTTTTGTTCAATAGTATATTTATATGAAAAATTATTAACTATGTACACATATTGAATTAGAATATAGTTACTAACACTTGCGGTCATCATTTTAAAATTTAAAATTCAGAAAGTTAAAATCTTGACACCACTCCCTCTTAATCTAAAATTATCTATTAGCTAATACTAGATGCATAAAATCCAGAAGCTGGCTTAGAAGTCGCTGTTCTTTTCTGGACAGAAAGGAAAAAGAAAAGGATAGTAGTGTAACAAAGTAACAATGATATTATCCCAAAGGACTGAGAGGTCCCTAATTGTTGTCATTCTTTGCCTCCCTTTCCCCTTTTAAAGCCAATCAATTAACATCAATGTCCATAAGGTCTTTGTCCTTTCCCTTATTCTCTTCTTGTGCTCACCGAACCAACCACAAAATAATTTCCTGTTGAATCAAAGAAAAAGTTATTGCCTTTCATTTCATGCAACTCTGCCTCGGCAAGCTTGCACACCTTGTCAGTCATAAAAGTTTAAAAATAACTCCAAACACAATTTTAATTTTTAAATATTATTTTTAAATTTTTTAACATTTTTTTGAAATTTCACTATTCTTATGTCCAAACGCCCACTTACAATAGGTCGGGCCAAGAAAAAAGAGTTAAGTACTTCATTGAGTAGGAATATAGAGAAATTTGGAGTGTGCAAGTGGAGAGAAAGAGAGAATAAAATCTGAAAGGACCGGTATCCAACTTGCAAAAAAATTGCTAAAAATGTCATATAAAACTGATCTAGCTGTAATCCTATCTAAATGAGAGGATATACCAAAGTAGATTGGATGGAACTTGACCGTCAAGTATTTAAAGGCCAAAGATGATCAATTAATGTAGAAAACACAATCATAATCAAGGATTATTTACAAATATCGAGACACTTTGGACAAACATGTTTTTTTATTTTATCCCTCGTAGGGAGGTGGATACCATGCTCGGAAGTCAAAGAACAGCACCCCTTTAGGCGCCGATAGTACTTTTTTGCTATTGACTTAATGTCACTGCTCACTAGTCACTACTACTATATTGTCAAAACAATCATGTTTGTCAAATACTTAATAAAATATGTCTTATTAAATGGACATTCCACTTTTTGCGAAGGTCCCTGCATTTGCTTTGTTTGTGGAATGAGTACTCTCACTGGTCTAGAGGTAGCAAATGAATGTTAGATTGAATCTAGTATTACTGGGGGCTAAGGCTGGCTAGTGGTCCATCGGACCGGACCGGATTCAGACCGGTCCGGATCAGTTGAAACCGGACCATTAAAGGTTCCGCAATCTGGCTCCGATAGCGGGACGGTTCGTCCGTTAAAAATTGGACGGACCGGTACAAAAATGGACCGGAACCGGCCGGACCGGTCCAAAAAATAAAAAATTCTGCCCGTTTTTAGTAGTTGGCAACGGCTCTTTTTACCTCCTAACCGATGCCCAATGGCTAAAAACGGTAATTTTCACTTCATAACCACCCTTAACTATTTTTTCCCTATAAATACCCTATTATTTCATCATATTTTTCACAACTATTATCCAATTCTCTCTAATTCTCTCAAATTTTCTATAATATTGCTATTTTGCTACTTTGGCTACTTGTTGAAATTATACAATTTGGCTACTTTATCAAGTTTTAATTGGAGTTGCTATCAAAGTTATATTTGGCTATAGTATTGGGTAAATTGGAGGCGCTACTTGACTGAAATATCAATTTGGCTATTTGTTGAAGTTTTTCGATTATCAAGTATTCAACTTATTAATTGAAGTGAAGATTCAAGTTTCAACTTCATCTCAATTATTCGACCATATTTGATTGGTCGTTCTTATTTCCTTCTCTTTTATAATTTTTTGTCATATATTTATTTTATTTGCTATAATTATGTCTCAAAGAGGTTCATTTGGAACTAGTAGTGGGGTGCGGGCACGTGATCTTGGGGGAAATAAGGGTAAAGGAATTGCTGGTAGTTCTAGTCAGCAGATAGATGATTCTCAATATTATCATGATGTTAGCTCTAATAATCCACTTGGTAATGATATGTTAGAGGCACTATATGACTATCAAACTGGGGTTAATTTAGAAGAACCACATGAATTTCAAGCTAGTCCACCTGAAGTTCAGTCTGACTTGCCTCCTGTACCTCCTCCTAGAGTCCCGGTTAAACGTAAGGACAGATATGAGGTGTGAAATTTATGGAAAAGAAAGTTGAATGTCTGCCGTATGTGGGCTTTATGGAATGGAGTGGGTTTTTAAAACTGGGGGTAATGACGGTGGGACGGGTAAAATTAGGACCCACTTAAGAAATAAACATCCTAAGGAATGGTCAATGCAGGTGGGAGGTATTTATTTAGGAACCGAACATGGGGGGAGTAGAGCATGATGAATCCTCGGGCACCCAAACAAAAATTAACCAAACAACAGGAGAGATTCTTACTTATGATAAAGAAAGGGATAGGGAAAATATTGCTAAATAGTTGTGGTAGAGGATTTACCTTATAGTTTTCCTTCTTCTACTGGTTTTGTTCGTTATATTCATGCTACATAAAATCCCTCTTTTAAAGATTTTTCAAGAACTACTGTTAAAAATGATATTATTAAATTTAAGAACGAATATAGAGATTATTTGCGATATTTATTTAATAACTTTGACACTAGAGTATGCTTTACTACCGATATGGGTCGTTCTACTAATAATTGTGATTATATTACAGTTACTATTCAATGGATAGATCCTGATTGGGTATTTCAAAAACGTATTATTGCTTATAAAGTTGTTGATGAACCGCACACGGGTAATTATATTTCTAAAAAAGTTTCATCAATTTGCCGTGCGTGTTGTTTAACTAACAAAATTTTTAGTATTACGGTAGATAATGCTACAAAAAACACAGAAGAACTTAGGAACTTGAGACCTATTTTGAACCCCCCCCTTTTGAGGAAATGTTAGATGTGCATGTCATATTTACAACTTAGTAGTAAAAGATGGTCTTGACTTGTTTAACCACATTATTGAAAAGGTGAAAGTAGCTATTGCTTATATATTTATAAATAAAAATCAAGAAAGAAAAAGAGAATGGAAAAGAAAATGTATAGAATTAGGAATGCCGATTAGGAGAGTCCCAAAGGAAGTTTGTACTAGGTGGAACACTTTATATGAAGCACTTACTGTCGCTTATAAATATAGAGAGCCTATTACTCAAATGTATAATAAGCATTTTATGGAAACCTATCACCTTAAAGAGGACGATTGGAACCTTGTTAAACATCTCCTTCAGTTTTTAGAAAAAATTTCTCATGCTACTTTAGAATTTTTTGGACAATATTATCCAACTACTCCTATCATTTTATATTATATAGCTGGAATATATGAATTATTGAAATTATATATACAATATGAAATATATAAAGTGGCCGTAGAGTTATGATTGAAAAATTTTAAAAATTATTTTTTTCAATTCGTCAACCTCTTTTACATTGCTTCTGTGTTGCATCCTGCTTTTAAACTTAAGTTAATTGAATGACTTGTTAGAGAAATATATGCAAATTTAGAGATTAAACCTATTGAAATTGCGACTAATAAATATCCAAGTATAGGAGATACTTGTGCTAAAGTTCTTTCAGATAACGTGGATGTTTTTGCAAAGTATAGAGTTTGGGCAGACAGTGCTACTACACCAACTGCATCAATACAGTCAACCGGTGAAAGTTCTTCACAAATGGGCAAAAAGTATGCGGAGGATGAGTACTTTTGGGGGACTTGATCAAAAGTTGCTTTCAGAGTACGGGGAGGAATACAGCGAATTCTAAGTCTATTTAATTCAATATCCAAATAAACTTACAAGTTTTGGAACTCATCATTTGTTGGATTATTGGAAGAATCAAGAATCGCAGTTTCCAATACTTATAGAAATGGCTCGGGATATATTAACAATTCAAGCTTCATCAGTTGCATCGAAGAGTGCTTTAACCAAGGAAGATTTCAAATTGGAGATCACAGACATTCGTTGAAGGAAGAGGCAATGGAGACAGGAGTTTTATTCATAGATTGGATCAGAGCAGAGCGAAAAAACTTTGGACTACCAAAACTTTCTCTAAAAAAAGACAAAGCATATCTCGATCAAATTTTGGGAGACAGAACAAGTGAAGAAGGGAGTCAAACCGGCAATGAAGAAGAAGAAGAAGAAAAACAAGACGAAGATGATGAACCAGAACAACAACTAGTTCCTAAAGAAAAGCCTACGACTATCATAAAAAAATTAGCCAATATGTTTAAAAGAATGTAATTTTCTAAATTAGAATATTGAAATTACAAGTTTGAAAGTTTAGCTATGTAGTATGTATTGCACTACTTATGTTTTAAACAATATAATAAAATTGCTCCAAATATTGAAATTCCATCACAACTCTTGTCTTCTTATTTTTTTAATTTATTATTTGTGCAAAAATACTACAATTAATTACTAGTTTCTAAATTAGTTCAAATCTAATTTTATAAAATTAATTCAAAGTTTGAACTTATCAAATTAATTCAAAAGTTTGAACTTGTCAAATTGGTTCAAGGTTTGAATCTAATTTCAAACTTTGAATTTTCAAAGTTTGAAAAAAATTATAATTTTTTTAATTGTAAGTTTGAACTTTGAAATAAACTAAACATTCCAAATATATATATATATATATACATATATATATATATATATATATAAAGTTAATAATATTTTATTATTATATTTTCAAAAACATAAAATTATCCATCACTTTAAATGAAAGACAAAAGAAAAAAAAAAACAAAAAATCGACCGGACCGGATTGAAAAAACCGGCCTAACGGTAGGCGATGCCGGTCTCGGCCCAGTTCTATTTTTTTGGACGTGACATTGGACCGGTGACACCGATCCATTCCGATGCACTGGCAGTCGATGATTGAACTGGATCGAAACCGACAAGAAAAACAAATATCAGATTGCACCGGACCGCCGACCACACCTAATCGGGGCTAACTTTCTAACATTGGTTTGTTCACAGTGGACTAGAGAGTACCTATTATACGGGCAAAGAAATATATACGAGGCTCTTCTAGAGCAGATTGACCTGAAGCAACCATTGAACCCATAAACTTTAAATTTGTAGGGTAAAACTATTGGTGGAGTCTGAGATTCAGCCTTTCACTGAGAAAGTGACCGGGCAAACAAATTAGCAATCACTTTATTTACTCAAATGGCCAAAGTGGAGATATAGGGTGGAACTATTGCTTAAACAAAAAGCAACCTGGTATATTAAGCTTTCGCTACGCGCGGAATGCGGGAAAGAGTCAGACTACAAGGGTCTATTGTATGCAGCCTTACCTTGCATTTTTACAAGAGGCTGTTTCCACGACTTGAACTATTAATAAAAAAGGTGTAATTTATATATGTGCACCAATAGAGTATAAAATTAATATACCATAAATAAAACAACAACAATAACGTAACTCAATAGAATTGGTGTCCTAAAGTTAAATCTTAATAAAAGGTCATAAATATATTTCATAAACTTACAATATATTTTTATTTAAAGTGAAAGTCTACAAAACGTTAGAGAAAGAATGAAAAAGTATACACTATCTGAATTATTCAATGATTCTTATGTTTGGCAGATTATGCAGATGAGTATGAGGAATGCTGAAAATGGAAAGAACTTGGTTATATGATAAATTTAATTTAGTAATATAAAAGTTTAAAAAGAAAGATCGTACTATAACAAATTAAAATGCGAAGATAATATAAAACTCAATTGTGCTGTCAATACATATGAGTTGAATCCTGCCAAAATTAGCTCTCAGTCAACTTTAGTGGGAGAGTTTCAGACTTAAAATTAACAAAAGCTAAAACGGATGGGCTGGATTTTGTTTTTCTCACAAGTAATCAACGCAATCCATAAATTGTTCCGTCAACCTGAGCCAAGAGTTGCCTTGCTTGGAATTTGGATTACATGCATTGGTTATTTAGCATTTCTTCCATTTGGCAGGCCACTCCCTAACGAATATCCACTTTATGAATGGCAACTAGGAAGAGATTTACATGTTAATTTTTTTTAGAAGAAAGAAGATGAAATTTCATCATAACTTTTCCTTTTTAATTTTTCTTAAGGGGAGTCATGACCATCTTTTGAGATTAAATCTGACTTAAGTAAAAGAGATTACAATGATAGGGACTAATTATTAAATTTTCCATATTAAAATGATAAGGAAAAAGGAGATTTTTACAAAAATAGCCAGCCATATTTATTGTTTATTTTTTTAGTCATATACATAGATTATACATTCATTATATATAATTCTACACATATAATACATATATTATACATACATTATACCTTCACCGACTATTTTTAATTTAAACGGTTAGGTAGACAATTATTTGAATTAATTCTTTAATGTCAAAAAACGAGAAAGAATTATTTGGGACAGAGAGAGAATATAGCTTTAATTTGAATTAATACCATTGGAAAATATTAAAGTTTATTTTACGTCGTTTAATTTTAGCGAACATAGTATGTGAGTTTTATAAATTATTTTTATAAACTTTTATGCTTGCTGAAAAAAGGTACTAACGTTTGTCTACTATTACAAAAGTGAAGTAGCACTAGTACAATGTTTAAGAATAGCAGAAGGTTAAATAGCACTAGTATGTAGTAAAATGTTTAATTCGAGAATAACAAAAGGTTATGTGACTGAAGTAGTATTCAAATAAAGTACTTTGTCTATGCACCTTTCTCCTTGAAAATTGAGAAAAACAAAAACTAAAGAAAGTTACTGATAGAGCTGGATAATTGCGGAACAGGATAATTCGACGTATAAAATATTTCGCATTCGGAGAGAATTATACCTTTAAGGAATGTGATATAGACAATCTATTCTAATATAAATATTACTAGCACCTTTTCGATTCGAACCCGAAACCTATAATTGTGGGACCATAATTTTCATTTAAAACAAATTCATTTTAAACTTACAAAAGGAAGATGAAAAGAAGAAACCACAAATGCCCAATTTTTTTTTTTAAAAAGTCCCCACATCTTCTTTAATTGGCATTATGCTCTCTGTTTTCTATATTTCTCCAAGACAAACACTGCCAACTTTCGCAGAACTCATTATTTTGAATTCTGTAAGTGGGAATGTGATAGTAAAGTAAAGTATGTCCAAAGAGAGCCCCTACAAAGTACATATCCATTCAAAATTTAGAAAACTGAACATTTTAACTTTGTATATAAAATTACTACAGTACATATAAACTACTTTTATTACATTATATTTATAATAACCAAAGTTTAATTAACATGCATCAACAACCCGAAAATAAGCAAAATTTAAACATAAAGTTGAAAAGAAAGAAAAAATCGACAAACCAAAATGCTTAAGAAAAGCACATATAGTGATATTGAATGGTAAATGAAACATTTACTGATCAAGTGCATTAGGGCCGGTGCAATAATTCAGAATATGGTTCCACACCCATTGAACCAAAAACCTTCTTCTTAACCCATTCATATTATACGTCGCACCCTCTTTATCGTTCATCATTTGTCCTGTGTACGACCCGCCGCCGCCGGTACCGTAAATCCCTTCACAAAGATCCGCTATCTCCACCGGAAAACTCGGGTCCTGACCCGCATACCACGCGTTCACTAACGGGTTCGTTGACAGCTCAGCAATCTCATGAGCTATTACGCTTATCATTCCGTCAACTCCAACGTCGTTGTTAGGTGACTTCACGGCTTTAAAACCCGGCATGTAATTCGGTACGGAAAATGGGTATGCACAAGTACCCGGACAAAGCTTGGCGGAGTTACCCACCCACGCGTACGGCAAAGTGTACCCGACGATGGACGGGAAAGTGAAGTAATGGAATCCGCAAACGTTTTGGCAAAAATCCTGAACGTACACGTCATCAGAAGTGAGCAATAAGTAGACGCCACTTTTCGGATTTAACGGTAACGGTCGGGTACGAGCTGTAACGGCGGATTTTATCACTGACTGTACTGCTAACCGGGTTAAGGATTTACCGTGTGAGTAAAACCGGTCGTTTTTCTCGTCGCCGAGGTGGACAGTACGGGAGATATTGGCTCCGGTCTGATCAGTGTAAAGCTGGACCGTTTTCCACCAGCCGGCAACTGAAGGCGGTTTAGAATCGTAGGCCGAGAATGAGCTGATGAAGTCGCGGATAATGCGCTTCTGGTCCTTTCCCCACCGTCCGTACCAAATGGGATAAACTGTGATATTTGCAGTGAGAACAGGGCCCATATGATATTTCAAATGGACAAACTCCGACGAGCCCTCATATTTTTTGGACCCGCCGTAGATTAACTCGGTGGCGTTGGGCTTTCGATTGGGCCATGGACGCCACCCATTAACAGGCAAAGGGCCCAAGAAGAAGAATAAAAAGACTCCGAGAGAACAAAATATTGCCGGCACCGGAGTAACCGGCCGGCGGTGAAGGTAATGGTGGGGCATTTTGGAATGGAGAAGGTGAGAAGAAAACTAAGAAGAGTGACAGTGGAGTAAAGGGTATTTATATGCACAAATTATCGCATAAAGGTGAGTAAATTTTTGAATAGGTACGAAATTTGAATAGGAGTTTGCTTTAGCTATAGGGAGGTGGTAATGGAAGACAGATGGATTCTTAAAAGTGTAAGCAGAGAAGTGGGACCTACAAAGGGAAGAGGTAGGGCCCAACTATCAATGAGTGATCATGATGGTGATCGTCGTCATTTCATTCTGACCATATCTGATGATAAGTAAATTAATATTTCGTATCAACTAATAGCTATATTGCGCGGGAATCTAAAAAAGGGTATTTTGGGAATTTAAAAGTATTCGGCACATCTGGAAATCAATGATCGTATTTTGGGGACCGCAGCTGGTGGTGTCCCCTCTTTTTATGCTCCCGGTGGAACAAAGGCTTTTTCAAGTTTTTTTAAATGGAAATTCTCCCCTGCAAAACATACCCCAGCGTAAAATTACATTGTTTAGCACTCAAGTTAGGTTAAAATTTTATTTTAATACTCCGTATGTTATATATTAACTCTCCTTACTTTTCTCAATGTGTTTATTGTTTTTATATTTTGATATTTTCTAGTAAAATTTTTGGCTCTGTTATTATTTACTTTTAAAATAGTATAGTTGAATTTATAACGTGGTTTATTGATGTTTGGCCAAAATAATATATTTTTAATACATTACTCATCCTATATTTTTTTGATTTAGTAATTAATTGTGCGATATTTAAGCTAAATTACGTTGTTTTATATGTAGGAGCATCGGAAGAAAGGGTCGAATTAAAGTTACACGAAAAGAGGACGAAAATGCAAGAAAAGAACACAAAAACACTAAGCATCCAAGCCTGACTACAGGCCAAGCGTAGCATGCTACAGAGTTACAGGCCAGGCGTAGCCAGGCTGACCGTGGTATAAGCCTGGCCTCGTGACGTCTATAGCCCCGTGATCAAAAGCGCGTGAATTAAAAGACTCCAATCCAGATTTGGACTTGGAGATTCAAACCTTGCCTATAAATAGTCCATAAGACAAGGGGAACATTTTTTAGAGGGGATTCGGACTAAGGAGGCAAGAACATACTAGGAGCAAGGCGGAGAATTTTTCTACGAGTTTTTCACTTCCTTCTTCCTATTTTCATTATAGGTTATGAATTCTAGTATTGTAGTTTTGCATACTATTATGAAAAGCTAATTTGTTATCTAGCGTTTTGATGAAATCTTTTGTAGAATGAATTTTTATTACGTTTTTATATAATTGAGCTGTTGGATTTTTCTAACTGTTTAACTACGTGTTTATTGCTGTTGATTGAATAGCCATCAATTGACTGTGCCTATTTAGTATGTATTGCTTGAAAAATGGTATATATTTAGGTAGTTGTTGAATAACATCACTCCTAACGTATGTGACGAATCAATACGAAGAGTTTAAAAGTGGGATTAGGAATACCAAAACCTTGGTGCGATTTTAGTGAGCGATGAATTAGTGCCAGCTAGCGTAGTTTGGAAGAATATGTCTAGTAAAATTGTGGTAGTTGCTCGGAAGAGAATTATGACACCTGAAATAGTGACGATTGGTAGAGCATATTTAGGCGAAATTATATAAAGCGTAGCGGGAAGGATTTCGACAATGGGAAAATCATAACTCTAGACCTCCTTAATCTTGTCTCCAACCCTTAGTCTTGTTAGATGATAATTTTACTGCTTTTAGTATTTATTAATTAATTTGTTTAAAAGAAAAGTTACAATCTTTATAACTAGGAAATTATTTGAACTTGTATTTCTTAGCAATACTGAATAATTATAGCTAAGTGTTAGTTCTCTGTGGGATTCGACTGCGGATTTTTAGACCGGATTATATTTGCAAAGACCGTTTATCCTTTTTAGGACTAGAGTTGAGCGTGATCATTTATAGACACGTCGATTAAATTGGTCCGCGAATACAAAGTAATGAAGAGCAAAAAGTAAATTAAATTAAAAATACTTAAGGAAAATACGAATCTGGCTCTAGAAGCAAGAACAATATCAAGAGCAAAACATTTTGCAGAACGATGTTAATAGAATAATAGAGTTATATAAACCTTTTTTCATACAAGTATTTTGCCTAATCCTTCGTTATACTAAAGCTATGAGATGTATGATCTACAAATTATTTCTCTTATTTGTCAATATTAATACTGCAATAAAAAGTAATTAAAAGATAATAAAAAATAATAAAAAGTATTAAAGCTTAATAAAAGTTACAGTGGGCAATTGACGATGCAAAAGGTAGAATGCGAGTGCTGAAGTGTTTAAAATGATTCTTGCTGCTGCTGTCTATTATGTATGGTTAGAAAGGAATATGAGATTGTTCCAGAATAAAAAGAGAACCATTGAAGTGCTGATTAAGATGATTATCTACACGTAGTCGGTCGTGGAAGTATGAAGGTCAAGACTGCGGTGAAATTAGAGACTTTAAATTCTTATCCTTAGATGCTTTCTGGCTTGGTACGAGAAGTTAGAGGTGGTGTAGAGGTGTACAGATATTGGATCATGTCCAATAGTCAGACTGTTTTGATGCTTTATTTTTGTACAAATTTTTTTATTTATTCTTAAAACGGATAACAATTAAATTTATATGGTTTTCAAGAATATGTGGATTGATTCAAAATAAATGATCAAGAATATTAAATAAAAGAATTAAAGACAAAATGAATAATCAAACTAAATGTAATGTTGCGGTCTGGCTCGAACTTAGGTTGAGCAGTAATTTTACCCACAATCGGACCCTTAGTTCGAAACCAGTTGTGAACAAGGAACAATCAGTGAAGTAAGAACTTAACGATAGCCAGAAACAAAGGATTGAATTTGTATGTGTTACAATGTACCCTCAAAGAAAGATAAACCTCCCCTTTATACAGTAGGAGAGTTTCTTCCCTTTACAAGTCTAAAAAAGGTAAAAATCTTCCTTTCCCATTAATTACTAATCCGTAACCGCTATCGAGATCCGCATCGTGATATCCGGTTGGCTGCGGATATCACGATCCTCTATCCGTCGCGTACAACCGTTCATTATGCTTTACGAAGTTTCCGGACTCGTCCCGAGTCCGGGGTGCCTCGTTGTATTAGGTCCAATGATGAGCACTTCGTTCACTTTTCACGGGCCCCGATATAAAGAGTTCCTAGCTTCGATTTCAATCTCGTATGTTCATGCCCTCACTTTGTTTTGTTCATCGGGAAATCGGGGTGTACGTTATCCCCGATGTCACCCATATACAAATAATCCCCTCATTTTCCGAAGAGTAGGTTCTCCGAAATGATGGGAAACAATAGATGAACCTTAATTCCTTCCTTCGTACGTTACAACCGAGATGATGAGAAGCCGAAACATCCCGTCAGTTGCGTCGTTCTGACTCTGGCCATGTGCCAGTCACCGACTGGCCGCGTTCGAATGTGAAACGTTGCTCATTGAATGTTTCTCCTCTATAAAAGCTTCACCCTTTTGCATTTCTTCAACTTTCCGATCCTAGCTTTTACCTTTGAATTTTCTAACGGCTTTTAGCTTTTTCAAATCTCCATGCTCCGCTTCTTGAACCTTCATATCTTCATCCCAGACCTTCAAACCTTCATATTTTTTTGGAATTTCCAACCCAGATCTTCATATCTTCATCTCTGACCATCAAACCTTCACACTCTTTCTTCAAATCTTCATGTTTTTCTTTCAGATCTTCATGCTCTCCTTCAAGTCTTCATATTTTCCCCGATTTCAATGGCTAAAACTTCCAAGTTCGTACCGCAACAAGCGTCTCCCTCGTCTTCCCATTCGGCCACGTGTGTCGAGGTGGCCGCCCCCGAGGTGGCTCACGAGCCTCCTATGGAGAGCTTTATATCCGGGGGTTGCTCTATCGGGGATGATTTCAAGGTCGAGAACGCCTCTATTCAACAAGACCGAGGCAAGGGAGCATGGACATACATATGCTCCGTTATTGAAGATACCCTTCCCATAGTCCGAGAGGACTGTAAATGGGAAGGTAATGACGTGGTCATCCCCGGGCCTAATGACGATATTACTACCCTTGTCGAGGGGTATTTAAGTGCTTATACTTACCCCTTCATGCTAGGCCCGGTAGATCCCGTAATCCTAGCTTTTTTCAAGAGGTACGTGGTGTGCCTCGTGCAAATTCACCCATCGTCTTGGAGGATCATGATCCCCCTACGTCATTTTGTGAATAATATTGACAACCCACGGTTCACCCTCGACCATCTGCTCCGCCTATATAGCTCCGAATTTTTCGATGGAGGGCTGATCAAGCTGGTCCTATTCCGAAGGAGGCGACCGGTGTTAATGGACATCATCGAGACGTCCTCCTATACCGAGTCCATGCTCGAAGAGGCCCAAACAGGCAAAGAAAAGTCAAGTGAGTACAGGGTTTAGATAATCCCCTCAACTCCTTCTTTGACGGCGTGGACATGTCCATTGGAGGATTTTTTCGAGCTGGGTCACTTGAGATCCTGAAGAAGGATGTGCCCCCAGGAGTTGGCTGGCCGAGTTCGAGCCCAAGATTGGTGAAGCAATTTTCCACATCGAGCATAGACCCCGAGCGCAAGAGAATGATTGTCCTTACAGTCCCGGAGGATGCCTGATCCTATCTGCTCTGGTGGGTGTAGCCAACTATCTCCGATGCCTAGTGACCGAGGAGGACCAGGCAAAGATGAATGATGTAGGCACATCAAGTCTCTTCAACGAGGCACATCAGGCGCTAAACCAGGTAAGGCGTTAACACTTTCGTACCCCTTTATGAATCCCACTTAGGTTTTTCATTGACGTCTCTTACTAATTTCACCGTTTTACAAGCTTCAGTGCTTCACCACAAAAGCTTCCTCCGATACCGCTTGGAAATTAGCCAGCTCGAATTCGAGCTCAAAGAGCAGGTCCGGAAGAAGAACAAGTACATGGCTCATAGCGAGAAATAGGACAAGGCCCTTAAAGACCTCTCGATTCTGCAGGCCGTGCTGGAAAAAGCTCAGAAGGAAGCCTCGACCTTGAAGCGGGAACATGCTAACCTGGTTGAGAAGGTAAAGGTCTTTGAAGCTAAAAACGAGCAGCTAGTCGTGGTGACTAACAACACAACTTCGCAGGTCCAATAGAAGATAGACCTGATCGACCAACTGCGGGCTGAGATGGACGAGGTCAAGGCCCAGACCGAAGTGTTGAAGGGTAGCACTACAAGTAATATGATTCATTGTGGAGACCATTTGTGGCGACTAACCTAGTTGCTACAAAAGTAGGGCTTTTAGTCGCGACAAAAGAAGATTGCCACAAAAGGTTGTAGTTTTAGCGATGAACCTTTTTGTCGCTACAGATAATAAAATATCAGTGATGACTATGTTTATATCGCCACTAATACATACTAATTTTTCCAATAAAATATGGCTGGAAAACTATTTGTAGCGACTGATAATTAGTCGCCACAAAAGGTCAATTGGGGGACTTGGTCACCACTACAAGTGGTGCTTTTGTTGCAATCTTTTAGGTCTGCCACTAATAATTGTAGAGATGCTTATATATCTTTGGTACTTTATTAGTACTAACTAAGTACTTAATTATTTTTTATATTTAAGAATTAAATTTAAATAAGTACTCATATATTGAAAAGCTTAAATACTTGGAGTAATATAAGTATACATTAAAATATACAGGACCGTAGGCCAAACTGGTTTGTACTGTCCCTATAAGGGACTTTTTTCAATTTTGGTTTCTGCCATCTCTGAGAGCTGCTATGAAGCTTTCAGGTAAGCCTCTTAATATAAGTGGCTTGAAGGCAACTTGTATTAAGCCAATATGCAAAAATCTATGAGTTTCCCTATAACAGGCTAAATCATTTTCAGATAATAATCTAAAAGTAGCATGATCATTATCTATTGTGATAGTCTCTTCAGTAGTTTTAACTACTTGTTTTAAACCTATTTTTCAAAGGTACCTAGTTGATATATAACCTTAGGTTGGATTCTAGGAATCATCCGTTTATTAAGAAGGTCTAATTATTAAGGCATATCATATTTTTCCTTCCTACTATTTTTACCAGTAGTTTGCTTCCTAATGATATTCATTAGAGAAAATTGTATTGAACTTAGCACCTATTTCTATTCTTTCACATGGCCTTAATACCACTTCAGACTTGGATCGCTTCAACGGAGCTTCAGGGAACCTTTTATAGAGACACCAGCCCTGTTAAGGCACAGTCCTATCAAGCAAACCCTAAACCACGATCCTCTTTCTTAACCCTTCAACACGTTCACCTGGCTAATACGGGTTATTGAGGACAACCGGTTATGCTGCCATAACTAGGGTTTACTGCCTGGACTGTGAACTGCCTAGGCTCTATAGTCCCAACCTTAGAACCGTCAGGTGATACAGTATAAAATCAATACCAAAACATGCCTAAGAATAGTCTAGTATGCATAAGTTTAACACTTCAGTATTTAGCCTATCATTTAGGCTAAATGATTATTTATGATGTATTAAAAACTAAAATTAAAAAGTACCTGAGACTGGAGGTTGTGGCCAAGTGACCTTTTTTGATTTTATTTCTAATATTAACTGAACAAAGAGAAGATGTTTTTACAAAGAGAGAGAGAGAAAGAGAGATAGATAGATAGATAGATAGATAGATATAGAGAGAGAGAGAGAGAGAGTTCCTAAAATCTGGCTCCAGAAAAGCCTATTTCTTCCTAACGAACTAAGATCCTTATATAATGGATCGGGCTAAAAACAAATAAAAACTAAACAGTAAAATGACCGATAAAATAATTACATCATGGGCGACAAAGAAAAAAGCTAAAAAAGAAACAGACAAACTACTTTATAAAAGTAGATTCCTGACAACCTCTCATGGTGGAATCAAATACTTTATTAAAGATTTTTGGCTGTATTACCCCAATTATTTAATGGTGGGGCCTTCAGTGTCTTCTTTCAGGCTATACCTTTTCCTTTATCATTTCTGACAGAAGATTCTTCCACTCCTTCCTAAAGCTGTGGCCCACCGCGGGCCTGGTGGTCCCGGGCCTGGCGGGCTCGTGGGTAGGGACCGGCCCACTACGGGCCTAGGCCCGCGGGCCCAACGGGCCTAACGGTTTTTTTTTTTAAAACAACGGAAATTTCTTTTAATAAGCATTATATATATATATGTTGTATATATTATATATAAATATACATATAAACTATGTATATGTATTATATAAATATATTGTTTTATATAAGTATTGTATATAATGTATATTCATATCTATATCTATATATATATATATATATATATATGTATATATGAATATAGATATATAGATATTGGTTTATATAAGTATTGTATATACGTGTATATATATACATCTATATATATATATAGATATATAGATATTGCTTTATATAAGTGTTGTATATAATGTATATATATATATATATATAGTTTATAGTTTATATATATAGTTTATATAAATATATATAGTTTATAGATATATAGATATTGCTTGACATAAGTGTTGTATATAATGTATATATATATATATATTGACAGGATCTGATCGGTGCCGGCGGTAGTCCGCTCGACGGTGATAAGACCTTATCAAGAGAGCATCCTTGTCATCAAACAAGAATCAAAATTAAGGGAAATTATTATTTGAACTGTGTAAAAATTTAGTATCAAAATTAAAAGCTGTATGGTAACCTTTTACCTAAGCATGGGGCCTGTC
>MCJB01051893.1:0-26040 GCA_002018475.1 Nicotiana obtusifolia
CTCTCAATCGTACTAAGATAGGATCTTTATATTGCCGTGCTTTTACCTCGGCTACCAAAGATGATTATGATGTATTATGTACAGTAACACCTCCGTCATTAGAGTCTAATAATCTGATTCTCATATTGGCTAGTTGATGAAGCTCTTTAGTCAACCCCCATCTACCTGCTTCAATGTGTACTAAGCTTCCCATTGACTTACGGCTGAGAGCATCTGCCACAACATTTGCTTTACCGGGATGATACAATATCTCGACGTCGTAGTCTTTCAGTAATTCGAGCCACCTACGCTGCCTCAAGTTCAACTCCTTCTGATTGAAGATGTATTGTAAACTCTTGTGATCTGTGTATATGTCAACATGGACGCCGTATAAGTAGTGCCGCCATATCTTCAAAGAATATATTACTGCAGCCAATTCAAAATCATGGGTTGGATAATTTTTTTCGTGCTTCTTCAATTGTCTTGATGAATAAGCAATCACCTTCCCACGCTGCATCAATACGCACCCCAAACCTATACCTCAGGCATCACAATAAACCATATAACCTTCTGTTCCTTCGGGTAGAGTGAGCACTGGGGCGGATGTCAATCGATTCTTCAGCTCCTGAAAGCTATGTTCACAAGCGTCAGACCATTGGAACTTGGTAGCTTTCCGTGTTAACTTAGTCAATGGTGCTGATATAGAGGAAAACCCTTCTACAAATTGCCTATAATATCCTGCTAGCCCCAGGAAGCTGCGAACTTCTGATGGTGTTGTAGGTGTCGGTCAATTCTTTACTGCATCGATCTCCTGAGTGTCGACACTAATACCCTCGTCAGATATCACATGGCCAAGGAATCTACTGAGTTCAGCCAGAATTCACATTTGGAGAGCTTAGCATATAACTTATGATCCTGAAGCGTCTGTAATACTATCAGCAAGTGGCCCGCATGTTCCGCCTCTGAACAGGAATACACCAGAATGTCATCAATGAATACAATCACGAACACATCAAGATAGGGCCTGAATACAGTATTCATGAGATCCATAAAAACTGCCGGTGCATTTGGTAGCCCGAACGACATCACCAAGAACTCAAAGTGCCCATATCGTGTCTTGAAGGCCGTGTTTGAAATATCCTTCTCCTTAACGCTCAACTGATGATACCCTGAACGTAAGTCAATCTTGGAGAAATACTTGGCACCCTGGAGTTGGTCAAAAAGGTTGTCAATTCTTGGAAGTGGATACTTGTTCTTTATAGTAACTTATTCAGCTGTCGATAGTCGATACACATCCGTAACGACCCATCTTTCTTCAGCACGAATAGGACTGGCGCACCCCAAGGTGAAGTGCTAGGCCTAATGAACCCCTTATCCAGCAAGTCCTTCAGCTGCACCTTCAACTCTCGCAACTCTACCGGGGCCATTATGTATGGAGGGATAGAGATCGGTTGAGTGTCAGGCAACACATCAATGCTAAACTCAATCTCCCTTTCAGGATGAAGGCCTGGGAGTTCATCTGGGAAAACATCTAGAAATTCATTGACCACAAGGATTGATTGTAGAGTAGGCGGCTGCGCCTTCGCATCCCTAACGCGAATAAGATGATAAATATAACCTTTGGAGATCATTTTCCTTGCCTTAAGATAGGAAATAAACCTACCTTTCGGTGTAGCAATGTTCCCCTTCCATTCAATGATGGGTTCACCAGGAAATTGAAACCTAACCATCTTCGTACGACAGTCAACATTTTCATAGCATGAGGCCAACCAGTCCATTCCCATTATCACATCAAAATCAACCATTTCTAACTCAAATAAATTTGCCGAGGTTTGAAGACTACAAATCGTCACGGTGCAACCTCTCTATACCTTTCTAGCAATCACAGAATCTCCTATTGGAGTAGATACCGCAAGGGGTTTACTTACCAATTCAGGTTCAATGCCAAACATATTAGCCACAAAGGGTGTAACATATGATAATATAGGTCCCGGATCAATCAGCGCATATACATCATAAGAAAACATCTGGAGATGACTCGAGATCCTGTCGACCTACTAGAGCATAGGTTCGATTTTGAGCACCACTCGAACTCGGCCCTGTATCTCTACCTCTACCACGAACTGTCGATTGCTTTAAACCTCGTGCTGGAGGTCGAACTGATGAAGAAGAACCAGACACAAACCCATTCGGCTGAGCCATACCATCACCTCCTCTGTTAGGACAATCCCGCATCATATGGCCAGGCTGTCCACAAGAATAACATGCATTAGAACCTCGACGGCATAGTCCAAAGTAGGCCTTGCCGCACTGATCACAACGTGGTGTTGGGGGTTTCGTCTGACTATTATCCCTGTGATGTTGCGAGCCTAATTCCCGCGAACTTTGACCTGGACCAGAATAGGTAAATCAATCATATTAAGGTCTCTAAAACTGTGGAGGAGCACTAGCTACAGGTGGCGACGAACTCCTCGAAGACTGGGGCTTGACGCTGCCTCTAAAGTAATTAGAATACCTTGCAAATCTCGCCCTATTATGCTGGCCCCTATCCTGCTCCCTATCTGCCCTCTGCTGGCGCTTACAATCCTCTAGGGTCTGGGCATAAGCCTGAATACGGGAAATATCCATGCCCTCTACCAAGGAGGCTGTCGTGCACTCATTTATCAGATGTGGTCCCAACCCGTTCACGAAATAATGAACCCTATCACTCATCTCGGCCATCATATGGGGAGCATACCTTGCTAAAGAATCAAACTGCATACTGTACTCTCGCACACTCTTATTACCTTGTCTAAGGTTCAAGAACTTATCAGCTCTAGCTCGTCGTATCTCAACTGGCAAGTAGTGACGAAGAAAGGCCTCAAAAAATTCCTTCCGCACAGCTGGAGGAGGTTCGAACCCCTGGATCTCTCCTAACTATCATACCAGAGAACCGCTAAATCCCATAGCTGATGAAAAGCCAACTCTACTGCCTCTATATCACTAACATGCATAACCCGCAGTGTACGATGAACCTGGTCAATAAAAGTCTGCGGGTCCTCCTTGGGGTCTGATCCGGTAAACACTGGAGGTTCCAAATTAATAAAATCACGAACTCTCGTACTAACTGGTTTATCAGCAGCACCTGTATTTTGCCTCTGAGCCTGAGCAGCTACCAAGCTAGTCAATAACTGCAAAGCAATCCGCATATCCTAGTCTGTAGTGCCGGACGGAGGAACTGGAGGTGCTGGGTGCCTCCTAATATCCTCTGGAGGAGATGGAGTAGATGAGGTATGAGACGGCATCTCGATTTGAGCCTCACTTTGGCCTGCTCTGGCTTGGGGCACCTGACTGGTACCCTCTATACAGCTGCAGGAGAGGGCAATCCACCGGGTTTCTAATGTTCTATCTTTACTTGTTGACAATTGGGACACCGGGCTACAAATTCTGCAATAGACTTCTTCATGCTATCCCACGAATACTGCTCTTTGACATCATGATACATCTTTGTCGAGCCGGGATGGATGGAATATCGGGATTGATGAATCTCATTCATAATCTTCTCTCGCAACCCTGCCATATTAGGCACACATAATCAGCCCTGGTATTTCAATGCCCCATCTCCTCCAATCTCAAAAGCCGTAATTTTACACTGCTGAATGCTCTCTCTCAATCGTACTAAGATAGGATCTTCATATTGCCGTGCTTTTACCTCAGCTACCAAAGATGATTCTGATGTATTATGTACAGTAACACCTCCGTCATTAGAGTCTAATAATCTGATTCTCATATTGGCTAGCTGATGAAGCTCTTTAGTCAACCCCCATCTACCTGCTTCAATGTGTACTAAGCTTCCCATTGACTTACGGCTGAGAGCGTCTGCCACAACATTTGCTTTACCGGGGTGATACAATATCTCGACGTCGTAGTCTTTCAGTAATTCGAGCCACCTACGCTACCTCAAGTTCAACTCCTTCTGATTGAAGGTATATTGTAAAATCTTGTGATCTGTGTAGATGTCAACATGGACGCCGTATAAGTAGTTCCGCCATATCTTCAAAGCATATATTACTGCAGCCAATTCCAAATCATGGGTTGGATAATTCTTTTCATGCTTCTTCAATTGTCTTGATGCATAAGCAATCACCTTCCCACGCTGCATCAATACGCACCCCAAACCTATACCTCAGGCATCACAATATACCACATAACCTTCTGTTCCTTCGGGAAGAGTGAGCACTGAGGCGGATGTCAATCGATTCTTCAGCTCCTGAAAACTACGTTCACAAGCGTCAGACCATTGGAACTTTGTAGCTTTTTGTGTTAACTTAGTCAATGGTGCTGATATAGAGGAAAACCCTTCTACAAACCGCCTATAATATCCTGCTAGCCCCAGGAAGCTGTGGATTTCTGATGGTGTTGTAGGTGTCGGTCAATTCTTTACTGCATCGAGCTTCTGAGTTTCGACACTAATACACTCGTCAGATATCACATGGACAAGGAATGCTACTGAGTTCGGCCAAAATTCACATTTGGAGAGCTTAGCATATAACTTATGATCCTGAAGCGTCTATAATACTATCTGCAAGTGGCCCGCATGTTCCGCCTCCGAACGGGAATACACCAGAATGTCATCAATGAATACAATCATGAACACATCAAGATAGGGCCTGAATACAGTATTCATGAGATCCATAAAACCTGCTGGGGCATTTGTTAGCCCGAACGACATCACCAAGAACTCAAAGTGCCCATATCTTGTCCGGAAGGCCGTCTTTGGAATATCCTTCTCCTTAACCCTCACCTGATGATACCCTGAACGTAAGTCAATCTTGGAGAAATACTTGGCACCCTGGAGTTGGTCAAAAAGGTCGTCAATTCTTGGAAGTGGATACTTAATCTTTATAGTAACTTATTCAGCTGTTGATAGTCGATACACATCCGTAACGACCCATCTTTCTTCCACACGAATAGGACTGGCGCTCCCCAAGGTGAAGTGCTAGGCCTAATGAAGCCCTTATCCAGCAATTCCTTCAGCTGCGCCTTCAACTCTTGCAAATCTGCCGGGGCCATTATGTATGGAGGGATAGAGATCGGTTGAGTGTCAGGCAACACATCAATGCTAAACTCAATCTCCCTTTTCGGAGGAAGGCCTGGGAGTTTATCTGGGAAAACATCTGGAAATTCATTGACCACGGGGATTGATTGTAGAGTAGGCGGCTTCGCCTTCGCATCCCTAACGCGAACAAGATGATAAATATAACCTTTTGAGATCATTTTCCTTGCCATAAGATTGGAAATAAACCTACCTTTCGGTGTAGCAATGTTCCCCTTCCATTCAATGATGGGTTCACCAGGAAATTGAAACCTAACCATCTTCGTACGACAGTCAACATTTGCATAGCATGAGGCCAACCAGTCCATTCCCATTATCACATCAAAATCAACCATTTCTAACTCAAATAAATTTGCGAGGTTTTACGACTACAAATCGTCACAGTGCAACCTCTATATACCCTTCTAGCAATCACAGAATCTCCTATTGGAGTAGATACCGCAAGGGGTTTACTTATCAATTCAGGTTCAATGCCAAACTTATAAGCCACAAAGGGTGTAACATATGATAATGTAGATCCTGGATCAATCAGCGGATATACATCATAAGAAAACACAGACAATATACCTGTAACAACATCTGGAGACGACTCGAGATCTTGTCGACCTACTAGAGCATAGGTTCGATTTTGAGCACCACTCGAACTCAGCCCTGCACCTCTACCTCTACCACGACTTGTCGACTGCTGAAAACCTCGTGCTGGAGGTCGAACTGATAAGGAAGAACCACACAGACCCATTCGGCTGAGCCATACCATCACCTCCTCTGTTAGGACAATCCAGCATCACATGGCCAGGCTGTCCACAAGAAAAACATGCATCAGAACCTCGACGGCATAGTCCAAAGTGGGCCTTGCCGCACTGATCACAACGTGGTGTTGGGGGTCTCATCTGACTAGTATCCCTGTGATGTTGCGAGCTTGATGCTCGCGAACTTTGACTTGGACCAGAATAGGTAATTCGATCATATCGATGTCTCTGAAACTATGGAGGAGCACTAGCTACAGGTGGCGCCGAACTCCTTGAAGACTGGGGCTTGACGCTGCCTCTGAAGTCATCAGAATACCTTGCAAATCTCGCCCTCTTATGCTGGCCCCTATCCTGCTCCCTATCTGCCCTCTGCTGGCGCTTACGATCCTCTAGGGTCTGGGCATAAGCCTGAATACGGGAAATATCCATGCCTTCTACCAAAGAGGCTGTCGTGCACTCATTTATCAGATGTGGTCCCAACCCGTTCATGAACAAATGAACCCTATCACTCATCTCGGCCATCATATGGGGAGCATACCTTGCTAAAGAATCAAACTGCATACTGTACTCTCACACACTCATATTACCTTGTCTAATGTTCAAGAACTTATCAGCTCTAGCTCGTGATATCTCAACTGGCAAGTAGTGATGAAGAAAGGCCTCAGAAAATTCCTTCCACACAACTGGAGGAGGTTCAAACCCTTGGATCTCTCCCAACTATCATACTAGAGAACCGCTAAATCCCGTAGCCGATAAGAAGCCAACTCTACTGCCTCTGTATCATTAACATGCATAACCCGCAGTGTACGCTGAACCTGGTCAATAAAAGTCTGCAGGTCCTCCTTGGGGTCTGATCCGGTAAACACTGGAGGGTCTAAATTAATAAAATCATGAACTCTCGTACTAATTGGTTTATCAGCAGCACCTGTATTCTGCCTCTGAGCCTGAGCAGCTACCAAGCTAGTCAATAACTGCAAAGCACTCCGCATATCCTGGTCTGTAGTGCCGGACGGAGGAACTGGAGGTGCTGGGTGCCTCCTAATATCCTCTAGAGGAGACGGAGTAGATGAGGTATGAGACGGCATCTCGCTTTGAGCCTCACTTTGGCCTGCTCTGGCTTGGGGCACCTGACTGGTACCCTCTCCCGCAGCTGTATCGGGCCATCTACTAATTGTTTGCTTCCTAGTCTAAGGCATCGCCGAAAGAAAACAAGGTGAATATTAGGGACGAACACTTACGACTCAACTCTACGCACGATCTAGATTTAGAAAGAAGGTAACAACCCTAGATGTCATGTAGCCTCCTGATTATAAATGTGGCGCGCTACACATCCATAATAAAGACTCTACTAGACACCGCTCATAGACAATCCCTAGGACAGACTGGCTCTGATACCAAGTTTATGACGACCCAAACTGGAGGGCCATTACTGGCACCCGACCATACTTGCCGAGCACCAACGTACATTTTATCTAACCTTATTTATTATCTTTTAGGGCTGACGAGATCAATATAAATGGTAGACATGGATCATGGACAACCAACAATAAAATATTATGGCATTAACATACATAACATGAGATGACCAGACAATCAAGAAACTATATATATAAGGTACGAGCTACCACGCTACCATGAGAGACTATACAACAAAAACCAGCCAACAAGGCATACCAAACTATACATGAGTCGACACCTGTCTATGAGCCTCTAAAGGAGCATAAGTACTGCAACATAGCCGGAACAGGGTCCCGACATACCCATAATGTCTATAACAAAAATGTATACCCAGACCACGACAAGTCCGGCGAAGGGATCTCGCCAATCACCGCTGAACTGGACAGCCTACTGTGGTGGGGGAGCTGCACCTGCCTGTCTATCAGGACCTGCAGCACGACATGCAACATCCACAAATAAAAGGGAGTCAGTACGAATAATGTACTGAGTATGTAAGGCAGGGAATCTAAGTACGAACAGTAATGTAAGCAGGGATAGAGAATATGCAACCTGTAACATCTGGGTGCCTCTGAGGGCTACTGACATAAAATGCATGATACATATGTATATATACATAAACTTTTAAAACATACGCCTCTGTGGGCATCATCATCATCATATCATGCCCGGCCGTAATAGGCTCGGTAAAAACGTACCCGACCATCATAAGGCTCGGTAGAATCATGCCCCGCCACGTGGAGCTCGGTAAAACCCAACTGATCTGTGGTTGCATAATAGGTGCCCTACCCGGCCGACTATAGCGTGGCTCGGTAGAGTAAAATAGATACATATATATAATGCATGCTCGACTCATGAAAATACGTTCTAAGCCTTTTGGAGTGACGTAAGGTTGGTATCCTCTCTACACGTTATTAGGACTAAATCTTCACCATGAATCTTATAAGAATAAGGAAGTACCAAGAACATTGATAGCATAAGAGCAAGAGAAGTAACATCAACGTCAATCGTTTCCATAAGAGGGGGAACAATGTAAGTACTGCTAGCTTCTAAGAGTAGAGTTTCTTTGGAAGCTCGTTCATTACATCATGTACCATCAGAGTCGTGCAAAAGAAGGAAAGGGATAGCCTCAGATACCTTGTATATATTTCCCAAATCTCAAGCTATGCAACTGTCACAACTCCTTAGTCTACGATCAGAGAAATGATACTATCGTTATCATTTAAGCATCAAAACTATTATGTATCGACCACAACCTATTTTACGATGAAACGAACAGCACCTCCCCTATATATATGACTTCAAACAATTCAAAACAATCATCAAACAGCCCAAAAAACATCAATAATAATCATATTGAGCCTCCCAAAACAGTCCACGCACAAGCTAATCACTTCATACATACGATGGCCACCGTAGTCGTGTCAAACGACCCGGAAATGTTACGAAGAACTATCAGCCCACAGCCCTAAATCTATATGGTGTTTCTCCATACCCTTCTTCCTCCAAAACTCCACAAAACAGTTGTAAAACACGCAGCCCAGCAGCAACACAAAACAGTCCACAAAGCAGTCCGCTATAATTGAATAACTTGAACTCACCGCTTCCGATCACCGTCCCATGAGTTCTTACACATATAGAACGAATTACCATGATGTCACAGGAGAAAAAATGTATGAAAAATAGCAGTAAACTTACCTTACTTGTTGGATAACTCAGCCCTTTCCTTGGTTCTTCAAACTCTAGGTTTCACCCCCAATTAGAACTTGAAAGAGAGGGAAAATCGATTAGGGTTTGTGTGAGATTTTTGGGGAGGGGTTGCAGGGGTTCAATTTGGTTGTGAAGGTCTAAAATAAGGGTGAAATAACTGAGTTTATAATCCCTTAAAAGTCCTCTCTTGGCCGACTTTGGGACTTTAATTTTGTCCTCTAATTTTCGCAAGTAGGTGATGCACCTACTTGTCACCTACCAATCTGCGCAGGTCTGCGGAAATACAATTATCTCTATACCCCAAGATCGTATTGACAAACGGTTTTATGCGTTGGAAAGTATACTCATAGATATGTAATTTGGTAGGTAGATCATCCCGTAATTCCATGTAAATTGGGAAAAAAGCTTAGAAACATTTGACCTAATGTTTAAGTAAAATTATGAACCTAAGTTGCGACAACTTTTGTCGACTTTTGTTTCATAACTCGTTTGACTTCAAGACTTATGATACGGATATTATATGATTCAAATAACTTTAAAAAAAGACCTCTTGTGTGTATTAAGCACCTCTAGGTTTACTTGAAAATATGAGTTACAACATCCTTGATTCGTTTAACTCCTAATACTTGTTAATCACCCTTGTACAACCTTATATCACTTAAGACTAATAGAATTAACTCCTTATCATCTCAAAGATAATTACTTATTGGATTTATGTTAAATAACATATGGCATGAACTAACACGTGTGGATATAGGTTGTAACAGATGAACAGATGAAAAACTCGAGGACAACTCAAGAAGGATTGAAATGAGAAAGTAAAAAAGTGAAAAAATGGAATTGAGCTTTTATAGGGAAGGAATTATGAATGCATGAAGTTTCACATTTGGTAACTGCCGAGGGTGATCAATCGGTGGCTGATGCGTGTCCAAACTTAGAGCGACATGACTTATGGGATGTTTCAGCTCGTCAACTTGCTTATGATGTATGAAAGAAAAATCCGGGGTCAATTAATTACTTCTCGTCGTTCCTATAAATCTACTTTCCGAGAAGTGAGGGGACTATTTGTGTACGGAAAAAATAGGGAATAAAGTTACCCCCGATCTCCTGATGAAGGAACGAGGGACAGTATGGTTTGACGCCAGCTCGGGTAAGGCCGAGGATGCCCACAGATCGGAGCCCGAGGGGACGAATAATACGTCAGAAATCAGGCATGGCCAAACATGGGAAGAATCAAGATTGAGCGAAACAAAGAACCGAGGTTAAAAGGAAGACGGTTAAAGAGGATGAATGAGGAGCCGAAATATCTGCCATCAGCCGGATATTACGGCGCGGATCACGCCTGATATCAACTGTGGATCGGGTTTTCTTGGGAAAAAAGGTAGAAAAGAATTTTTACCTTATTTAGACTTGTACTAAGAAAGAAACTCTCCTACTATATAAAGGGGAGAACATTTTTATTTTTTGGGGACATTGTTGGCACGCATATTAATGCAATAAAAATTACTTTTGTCTTTTAGCAATTGTTCAAGTGTTCTTCAAGCTGTTCATTCATTCTGTTACGGCTAAGCTCCATTTCAAGGGGTCGATTAGAACGGTCTTTAGCATTCAAATATGATGGCAGGCTTAATTACTTCATCACACTTGGTTTAATTATTTTGTTTTCCTTTAATTCAATTACTTATTGGTCTTTGATTATTCGCATTAAACGAAAACCACATATTCTTTAAACAACGTACAAATTGAATTGTTATTCATTTTAAGGGTAAATAAAAAAAAAAGAAAAATATATATATATATATATATATATATATATATATATATATATAGAGAGAGAGAGAGAGAGAGAGAGAGAGAGAGAGAGAGAGAGAGAGAGAAATACACATTTATACAGAATAAATATACACCTCCTTATCCCACTTACACTGTCATCTCCCCATGCAAAACCACTGTATAGCCATCATTGGAGCACCAACCAAGCACCAATACCCAATTAAAAGCTCTTTACTCACAATGATATTTGAGTCTTAGAACACCCAAATATAATGATCCGTCTAACCTTCCTAATGCTCTAGGGGATCTTTCATATTTTTTCTTTGTTCACTTTGAACCTTCTAAATCGTTAGAAAAACTCAATTTTTAGCTCCAAACATAAACCTTAGCTATTTCTTCCATTAGTGTTCACTGCTTTGAACTTTTATCCGATTTTTCAACCTTCAAGAATCTGAATCTGATCTATTAGAGTTGAAAGTTTTAAATCAGTAGAATACTTTACTTCTCAACTCCAAACAAAACATCCAATCTATTTCTTTAACTATTATTCACCACTTTGAACCTTTGTCTCAATTTTCGACCTTCAACAACTCGAACTAGTAGAGTTGAAAGTTTTCATTATAAACTACTCAAATCAAGAGAAAATTTAATATCAGCACACATAAGTAACACCCATCAAATTTCATCGATGAAAAAGAAGAAAAGAAAGAGAAGAGAACAGGGTCATGAGATGGGTGGGTGTTTACCCGTAAAACGGTATAGTTGAATTTATTACGTGTTTATTGACAAGTGAACTGAATTGATCGAAAAATGATAAATAAACTAGACTTAAAAGTAGGACTTAAGAGTTAAAATCAAAGAAAATGGCAGGTCTGGTTCCGGGATTGATACCTCCTAGGACAGAAATAGGAACATAATGTATGAACAAGTAAGACTATCTTATGAGCTTGAGAATAGAATGTAGCAGAAGTTATGCCAAGAATTTCATGTGCTTACAATGGCTTTGGAAACTACTATTTATAGCTATACCTAGGAAAACAAGATCCTAGGATCAAGCCCCTCTTAAATGACAATAAATGGGCCACTAATAAATGTGTAACGGCAGGCCATGAATGCAAATATTCTCTGCAACGGCTGCCTATTTAATGCTAGGGAATATTCTTCACTAAATGTCATCCGGTGGCAAACATCAGACCCGTTCGCTTTGATTGTGCTCCCTTCGGGGTCCATCGGATGCCAATTATAGCTGTTGTTCCCTTTCATAGTTCTAACTCAATTTGTCTTCTGTCTGTCTCCAGTTCCACGTGTCAAGCTATCATTCATCATCTAATATAAACCAATTTTACCCTATACAGATAGTCCCCCAGCTTTCTAGTGGCATATCTTTGTGCCACCGAGAAGTTGGTGAAGATCCCTTTCTTGGTAGGAAATCTTCTGAAAACTTCTGAACAGTCTCTGAAGCTTGATAAGACGCATGTTTTCTCGCATTTAATACCCCGAACACGAGTTGCCCTATGATTCTATAATATTTTTTCCTGTTCTCAAGGTAATCATGCCCACGATTTTTTTCGTCTATATCTTTACTTATACTCATCAGTTTACCTCTTTCACTTCCAAAATTTTCGTAAGTCCATTATCTTCTCTGCACATAACCTTCTTTTGCTTTCATCTATTTCCGATTTACTTCAAAAAAAACTCCATCATCTTCTTACAATTATGGCTTCTTGCACTGATACTTTTGAGAACTTTGGTCGTCTTTTTGATGGAGGCCCAAAGAGAAGCAAAGATAAGGAGATTGATATCAATGTTGATCCTCCTACGGTAAGCACGATTACTCCCAAACATTTGAGCAACGTTAATGACTTCCAAGAGAAGTTTTCCTCTTCTTCTTCACAGACATGGGCCTGTAGCAGATATCCATCTCTATTTTATCTTCCAGTATTCCTGCTGTGAAGGAGGATTTCAACTTCCTAGACCTTAACATCATCGCTCCTGAGTTGATAGAGAGGGTTACCTTCTCCAAGGAAGGCTTTACGTATGTCTATATGTATCCCTTCACATTGGGTCCATTTTCTTTGAGCGGGGGCTTGATCCCGCGATCCTAGAGTTTTGACACCAGTACCAGGTCTGCTTCGCACAAATGGGCCCCTCTATATGACGAACGGTGGCTTGTCTGCGCCAACTATGCACGGAGACGTGGAAAACCCTAACCCTGGCATATATGATGAACCTCTACTCCCCCAAAATCTTTTGTGGGGGAGTAATAAATTTCAGTAAATGTTGCCACCACGCCCTTCTCACCAGCGTGGATGATGAAAGTTACCGTGGATGGATGGAGCGGCTTTGTCATCACTGCTACCAGGGATACATCCCGGCCACAACTCAGCCCTTCCTTAAATCATGGAACCCTTCACGTAGGTTTGTATTTTATCAACTCTTTCCTTCGTAAAAAGAATCGTTCTCCGTTATTGATGACCTCTTTGTTCTTGTTGTTTTAGTTGCTCGCTGGACACCATCGAGGGTCCAAGGCCTGGACCAATGGGTTTAGAAGATTCTGAATATTACAATGCTAGAGACCCGTCTGTGGAAGGAGATGACCCCCAAATATGGGTGGAAGGCCAAGAACCATGGTAAACTGAGTCATTCTTCCTTCTGCCTCTGTACCAACATAAATAAATTTGCTAACTACATCTTTTGCTTGATTCAGGACTCCTGCCGGGCTCTGTTACGTGCCCCGAAGTGGATGTTGTGGCCGATCCTGCAGAGGCTACAAGATTGCTGCAAGATGCTCTCACTCGGAGCAGGGCTCTCGAATCTGCCTCCAATGGAGGTGCATCCTCTCGGAGTCCCCAGCTAGAGAACAAGCAACCAAAAAAGTAACATTCTTCCTCGCTTGGGGATAAAAATAAGAAAATAAAGAAGTTCGTGCCTTAGTCGGCCGCATCCACTACGATCATTAATGATGACGGGGAAGCTAGTGATGAAGAGGCTTCCCTTCAACGGAGACAATGATCTTCATCAGCTCAATGGAATGCTCAATCGGGAGATCTTAGAACCCTAACTGAAGGTTAGGTCCGAGTGCTTTGGGGTGAAATGGAGATAGTAGAGAATGTCGATTCTCGCTTTCCGACCCCTGTTGTTGTTTCTGGTCCTGTGAGGTCGGAAACTAGGCCTCTTCTGCCTTTGGTTGATGAGTAACCAATAATTAGCACTGCCCTTGTAGCAGCTACTTCTTAACCTACAATGCCATTAACTTCACCACCCTCCACACCAGCTGCGCCTTCGCTACTAGCAACTGCTACATCTCCCCTACCCGCCATAGATGCTCGATAGAAGGGTGTTTCTCCTCCCCAATCCCCTAACCACGGGAATTTGGGGCACAATTATTCACGCCCTTCTCTAGATCCTCAAGGGAGGAGGAGTGTAACTCTCTCGGTCTCGAAGGGGTTCCATCTGCTGTCCAGGTTAATGGAACTTGCAAACTACCTGAAAGCTGCTGGATTCGGGGAAGGATAAGAAGAAAATACACTTCCTCTCTAGGGTGTATTTTAGAGTAAAGAGAAAATACCAAGTGTCATAAGAAGCAATAAAAATCTTACACTCTAATCCAAAGAAAGACACTTTACCATAGTAAGAAACAACTCCGGGGTCAATATCAATCTTTAGTCCCAAAGTATCCACATACTTTCCAAAACTAAATTCACATGGCAACCGAAGAGATGGCCAACATCATGAATCATCATATAGAGAATATCAAAATACTCAAAGTTATGAATCTCTACCTCAATGGCCTTAGATAAACACAAGATAAGCATAAGCCAAATGTATATATCATTCTTGCTTTCGGGCAAAAGAAAAAGCTATTGACAAATAATGTGCCAAAGTGTTAGTTCAAGGCCTTTCTTACCCTTAGAAACTTTCTCTTGTTGAACCTTCAAAAAATAATCAATAAAGTTAGGTTCTTTTTGCTCTAAATGGTCACTCAAAACACCAACGAAACATTTTTACATTTTCTCATAAAAGCGTTAGCAAAATCCAATGAGAGTTTTCTTTCAAAAGTAGGAATAAGATAAGTAAAGCAATTAATCTAGTGGTAGCATCAAAAACTTTACTTTTCTTTTTATTCTTTACCAAATCATCACATCCAAATATTCCCATTTCATTATAAAAATTGAATCTTTCTTCCAATGGAATGGGAATAGAATCATAGAATTCATGAACACATTCTTCGTGACTCATTTCTTCATAAAGTTCAAAACTTTCTTCCACCAAAGTTAAATTAGAGTTAAAAGAATCATCACATTATCATCCCATAAAGATGGGCTATCATACGACTCAACATCATCATTAGCTAAAGAGTCATTAAACAAAGAACTAGAATCATCCAATGATGCACAAGAATTCTTAGCTAGTTGCAAGCCACAATTATTTTCTCATCACAAGATAAAGAAATATCAAACCCATCAATGTCATAGCTATCTTTCAAACTCAAAGTGTCACCACAATCAACTAAAGTACTAAGAGTAGAAGGATAAGCTATTTTAGCTTGAAGCACTTCTAAAGTATTCTCTTTACTTTTAACTTGCTCAATGGATTCCATAAGTTCTCTTGAAAAGGTAGATTGATCTTCTTTCAAGCTCTTCAAAGTGGATTTAACTTCACTTGATGGCTCCACTCCAAAAGTCCCTTAACAAGATACAAAAATAACTAGAGAAAGAAGAAAGGTTAGTAGTGTTAGAAGAAGAAATATCCTCACTCTCTTTTTGTTTTTCCTCATTCTTTTCTCTCATTTTCTTTTCAAGTTATTCACTCTTTTCTTGTGAAAACTCACTCCCTTCACTCTACACTTTCTCTCCTTTTTCCACTCTAGAGTTGTCTCTTTTCTCTCCCTTACTTTTCTCAATCTTTTGTCTCTCATCCTTGCTTTTTCTCTTATCATTTTTCAAGGATGTTCGCAATCTCATTTGTCCTCTTCTCCTTTGATTCACTTCACTCCCCCTATATTTGTCAATGAAAACTTGTTGGATGTTGTTCAATTCATTCAAGGTGTCATCTTGATCATGTCGAAAAAGTGAGTTGTTAATCATCCGAGGCTCTTGAGATGGTATGGTTAGTGGAGGAGGGAGATTGTCCCTCCTTGGTGGTGCTTGAGGCATATGTTGTGAAGCTAGATTTAGTGGTGGTCTAGGTTGTGGAGAAGTTTGATAAAGTTGTATTTGATGTACTTGTGGTGGTTGATGTGTGGTTGGGGTTGGTAGTTGGTGTTGGTAACAGGGTGGTGGATACGTGTAAGATGCGTTGTAACAAGCATCAAAAGACACAACTTGACTTGGCATAGTATGAGCATCATAGTCTCCACTTGGACTAGGAGAAGGACTTATGAATTGATTTGCACTCCAAACTCCACTCCCAGTATCTTGCCTTGCCAACAACTTATTCTCAAAGTATTTAGGAATGAAGGAATGCCTCCTTCCATTTATATCAACCACGTACCTATCCATTCTACATCAATCGGAAGATTATGATCGAGAAACCAAGGCTTTCCCAATTGTACATGGCAATACATCATAGGATATACATCACACCAAATCACTTCTTTAAAGTCTCCTTTGATTATAGTAACCATCATACCTCTATCAACCTAATCACCCTAAAATTTATAAGGCGACTCCCTTGCAATACAACTCAATCCCAACCATTCAACAAAGGAAGAAGCAATAATTTGGTTGCATGATTGCTTATAGCAACCAAACAACCCTCATAATTCGCTACATAATGCCTCAAATTTATTTTTCTCCCACTTTCTTCATAAAATATATCAACACTTGGAGAAGCACAATTAGTTTCATAAGAAGAACCCACATAACCATCCATACCTCTCTTATGACTCCTTGTACCTAAAGAAAACTTAAAGCAAGAAAGTTGGTTAGTCAAAAATAGGACCTCACAATTCACTCCCTTAGTTTATCACTCAATATATATCACTCAACACTCGTGTTTACACTCAAAGGTCAAAGGCTTTTGCGACCTCACTCAATTGAACTCACTACTCTAGCCTTTTTCCACATAAGGTATCTAAAAGTTCTCTTCACATCCAACATTCACAAATCAATCCAAGCAGGTAATCAAGTATCGGTTCGGAATGGAACTTATGAGACACCAAAGAAAGCACAATTAAAAGCAAACGAACTTGAGCCAAACAATTCACAACGAAAATAAAGAGAAAAGCATGAAAGAATTGGCACGAAAAAAATAAATAAAGCACACAAAGAAACTAAGATTATACTCAATATGAACTAACATCAATTTAATCTAGTTAAGAGTTTAGGTTACTACAAATTGGAAAGAAAGAAAAGAAAAGAAACTATAAAACTAGACACTGTTTCAAAATATGGTCATATTTGCAAAACTGGACAGATTTGTAAAACTGGTCAAATGTGCAATAGCTCACTGCCCAAGGAAACTTCAGTATTCTGATGTTGTTCCAAACTGCAGAAATCAGCAGTAGCTAAAGTTCAAAATTTCAGTCCTAATTGACCTCAAAGCTCAATAACATTCTTAATAGCAATTCACACAAGCTGCAGGAGAATTTCAGCAATTGTTTGTGTTTACCCTCAAATTGGATAACAATTGATTTTATATACGGTTTTAAGGATACGTGATATAGTTTGAATACAAAAATAAGAAATCAAATTGAAACTAGAGTTAACGATAAAAATAAATACAAACCACACAAGCCGGGCGGCGTTAGCCTTGTATGTTGACCGCCTTCGGGTCAAGAAATGTTGTGATCGAGGTTAGAAATAGAATAATGAGACAATAATAACTAAATAGATCAATCTATTGCTATCTTTTTTGATGAGATTCAAAGTGTCCTTACAAATAATTAGACCCCCTTTATAGAGTAGCGGAATCCTTCTTTGGATACAACACTATATAAGGTAAAAATCTCCTGATTTTGCTAACTAAGCAGTTCCATTGATTTATGTTGAGATTCATGCAGCGATATTCGACTGATTACGGATATTCTGGCTTCCCGTTATTTAGGTTCAACGATCTCCCCTCGAGCATATTCGAGGTTAGGGTCGATTTCGAATCTCGGGCTCGGTGTTCCCGAGGACGGACATTCTAACCTCGTATTCTGCTTTGTTGAAACTCGGCGTCGATCTTAAACCTTCACGTTCCGAGCCCGATCTTTCGTGCAATAGTCGATCCCGATTTGAACCGTATATAGATAGTCCCCTCGTTTTTCAGAGAGTAATGACGAGAAACAATATGAGCCTCAGATTCTCACTATACGAGCTTCCGATTCTCACTCTAATAAGTGACGATAAACTCATGACGCAAGTGATAAGAATTTGATTCAGTGACTGATGGTCAAAATCCGTAGGTCTAGCAAAAACTCAATCGGATCGATCATCTTCGAACCGAGATGGATGTGGTTAAAGCTGAGGCTGATTAGTGGAGAGGCAAGATGGATCATTTGGCCTTGAAAAAAGAGGTAGCTCAGACACAACTAACCTCAGTAGAGACCCAACTAAGAGCGGTAAAGGAAAAAGTCGAGGTCCAGACTAAAAGGATCAAGGAGCTTCAATCTCGAGTTGGTTCAGTTACCTTAAGTCTAGAAAATCTGGCCAAGGGGCTTAAAATGGGCAAGTCGAAGTTGTTGTGATCAACGCCGAAGCTGATGAAATGGTGGCTCAGTACAAGGCTGATGCCAAAGCGGCTTAAGACCAATCAAAAGGTATGGTCGAGCATATTAATGGCACTTTCATAGGCAGGCCCTCGAGGTAATCCACGCTCGAGGTTTTAACTTATCTGCGGAGATGCCAAGGTGTCTGAAGCCGAGGCCGAAAAATTGGCCTATCCTGAAGAGGGTGATTTCGAGGGTTCAGTCGGGTCCAAAGAATGAGGGGACCCCGAAAATCCAGATGACGAGACGGGATCCAGTCTAGATGAAGTCGCTTCTGTTCGATTTTATCCCTTTCTATGCTTAATACTGTGTATCAAGGCTGCTTGACCTTTGTAAAAATTTTGTATTGGGGCTATTCAGTCCTTGTAGAAAGGAATTTTGAAATATATAAGGCTTGCCTTTTGCAACTTTCAAATTTTTTCTTTGCTTTTTTATTTGTATTCGCAAAGATCGATATGCCTTAGCATGAAATAGTTAGGTTGTGTTCGAAGGCTCGAACGAACCTTACCTTTAACGCTACTTTCTTCCCCAAAGTAGTTTGGATTTAAAATTTGCTGAGGGTAGCCTTTAAAACCGGTTAAGAAATTTCAATGCCTTGTTGCTTTTGTTACGGGCTTTTGACGTCTTCGCGCCAAGTTTATGTGGCCATAGCCTTTATTGTTCAGGCAATGCCAAATAAGCTTTGTGCCCTTGGGTTTCGTTAACTCGAAATTGTCACGACCCAAACTGAAGGGCCATCCATGACTGGCACCCGGGCTATACTTGCCGAGCACCAACGCACATTTTATCTAACTTTTGTTGTTATCTATAAGGGCTGATGAGATTAGTATAAATGGTAGACATGAATCATAAACAACCAACAATGACAGATAATGGCATGAACATATATATCATAAGCCGACAAGGATGTCATGAAGCTACGTATAAGGTACGAGCTGACAAGCTTCCATGAGAGACTATACAACAAAAATTAGTCGACAAGGCAATCCAAACTAGACATGAGTTGACACATGTCTATGAGCCTCTAAAGGAACATAAGTGATGCAACATTGCCGGAACATGGCCCCGACATACCCATAACGCCTATAACAAAAATGCATAGCAAGACCACGACAAGTTCGGAGAAGGGATCTAGCCAATAACCGCTGAACTGGGCAGCTTACTATGGTGGGGGAGCTTCACCTACCTGTCTATCAGGACCTGTAGCACGACATGCAGCATCCACAAATAAAAGGACGTCAGTACGAATAAAGTACTGAGTATGTAAGGCAGGAAAGCATAAGTAAGAACAATAATGTAAAAAGGGATATAAAATATACAACTTGTAACATCTAGGTACCTCTGAGGGCTACTGGCATGAATGCATGATGCATATATATATATATATATACACACACACACACACACACACACACACACAAGCGTTTATAACATACGCTTCTGTGGGCATCATTATCATCATATCGTACCTGGCCCTAATAGGCTCGGTAAAAACGTATCTGGCCATCATAAGGCTTGGTAGAATCGTACCCAGTCACGTGGAACTTGGTAAAACCCAACTGATCAGTGGTTGCACAATAGGTGCCGTACCCGGCCGACTGTATAGCGGCTCGGTAGAGTAAATTAGATACATATATATATGATACGTGCTGGACTCATTGGAATCACATTTTGAACCTTTCGGAGTGACATAAGGTCGGTATCCTCCGTACACGTTTATTAGGATTAACTCTTCATTTAGAATCTTATAAGAATCAGGATGTACCAACAACATTGATAACATAAGAATAAGAGAAGTAACATCAACATCAATCGTTCCCTAAGAAGGGAAACAATGTAAGCACTGCTAGCCTCTAAGAGTGAAGTATCTTTGGAAGCTCGTTCATTACATTACGCACGATCAAAGTCGTGCAAAGGAAGGAAAGGGATAGCCTCACATACCTTTTATATACAGCCCAATTCAAGCTACGAAAAAGCCACGGCTCCTTAGTCTACAACTAGAGAAACGACACTATCGTTATCGTTTAAGTGTCGCAACTATTATGTATCAACCGTAACCTATTTTACGATGAAACGGACAGCACCTACCCTATTTATATGACTTTCCACAAGTTAAAACAATCACCAAACAGCCCAAACAACATCAATAATAATCATATTGAGCCTCCCAAAACAGTCCACCAACCCAACAACAATACTAGCAAGCCTTTCGACATATATCTTACAAGTTCTAGCTTCAATGACTTAGCCGTAACTTGGATAATCTTAAATACATGAAGGGTAAGAGGTTCCTTACCTTTAAACATAAATAACAACTCCAATTTGACCTTAATTGACCATGAAATATCCCTCTAATGCTGCCACAAGAAAAAGGAAGCGAAGCTAGCAATCAATTAGGGTTTTCGGCACTAGAATCACTTTAGAAGGCTTGAAATCACCTAGGGTTGATATTAAAGCTTGAGGGAGTATTTTACAGAAAATAAAAAACTTTAAAAAATCTCCCACACGAGCTGGAACAACAGAAAAATCAGCAAAAATAAGAAGAACAATAAACTTACTAGCGCCACGGGATTCCCGACACTTGATTTGTGTTGTTTGCTCTTTGTTTTAGTCTTGGATCATGAGAGAACCTTGAGAGAGTGTTCTTAGGGTTGTAAGGTCTGAATATACTGAAAAATAATGACTTTAAACGGGGTTGAGGCGTGTTATATACATCTACAAGTCTTAAACGCCTATGTGGGCCCCACAGAGAGCTGCTTGACGCAGTTTCGCGAAAACGCAAATATCTCTCAACTCGGAGATTGAATCGACAAACGGTTTAATGCGTTAGAAACTAAACTCATAGACCTTGAATTTGGTGGGTAGATAACCTCGTAATTCCGAGAAAATTGGGAGAAAAGCTTAGTGACATTTGACCTAAAGTATGAGTAAAATTATGAACGTAAGTTGCGACAATGTTTGTCGACTTTTGTTTCACAACTCGTGACTTCAAGACTTATGAAACGGATATTATATGATTCAAATAACTTAAAATATAACCTCTTGGTAATATTAGTCACCTCTATATTTACCCAAAAATACGAGTTACAACATCCTTGATTCGTTTAACTTTTAGTACTTGTTAACCACTCTTATACACCCTTGTATCATTTAAGACCAAGAGGACTAAATTCTTTTCATCTCAAAGATAATCTCTTCTTGGACCTACGTAGACTAACTTACGGTGTAAGCTAATGTATGCAAATATGGGTTATAACACCCTCCCCCCCTTAGGAACATTCGTCCTCGAATGCAAGGGTTTATGAGGAGTCTAACTCATCATGGATTTCTGACGGAGATTTTTGGCTGAGTTTCCTCTATAAAATGGACACTAGCCAAACTTGCAAGCAGTTAAACCCAATCTATGGCCTTACAAGGCTATACAAAGCATTATAGATATGTACATTATCTGCATATCACCATTTTGTATTAAGAAAGAGTATTCTCAAGTTATTGCTTACCTCATTGAGACGTTTCTCCTTCTAATGCATCTTGTGTCCCCCCGACATCCTTGTTATCTTCATTCTGGAACAGGTAAGGGTATATAGACTTCATCTCATCTTCTGCATCCCATGTCATTTCTTTCGTATTATTGTTCCTCCATAATACCTTAACAGAAGCTACATCCTTTCTTCTCAGCTTGTGGACTTGTCGATCTAATATAGCCACTGGCATTTCTTCATATGATAGATCCTTTGTAACTTGTACATCTTTGATAGGGATGACCCGAGAAGGGTCTCCAATACATTTCCTCAGCATAGATACATGGAATACCAGGTGGACAAATTCCAATTCGGATGGCAATTCTAACTCATAAGCAACCTGTCCAATTCGTTGAAGAATTTTGTATGGCCCGATATACTGCAGATTCAGTTTACCCTTCTTCCCAAATTTCATAACACCCTTTATCGGCGAGATCTTCAGGAAAACCCAATCACCAACCTTAAATTCCAGGTCACGACGTCGGACATCAGAATAAGATTTTTGCCTGCTTTGTGCCACCTTCAGTCGCTCTTGTATCACTTTCACCTTCTCTGTGGCTTGGTGAATCAAATCTGGCCCATATAATTCCATCTCACCGACTTCGAACCATCCAATTGGTGATCTAAATCTCCTTCCGTATAGCGCCTCGTATGGGGCCATTTTAATACTGGAATGGTAGCTATTATTGTAGGTGAATTCTATGAGTGCCAGATGATCATCCCAGTTCCCCTTGAAATCTAGAACACATGCTCATACCATATCATCAAGTGTCTGAATGGTACGTTCAGCCTGTCCGTTAGTCTGCGGATGGAATGCCGTGCAGAGATTCACTTGTGTTCCTAAACCCTTCTGAAAAGACCTCCAACAGTTAGCCGTAAATTGAGCTCCTCGGTCTGATATAATAGACACCGGCACACCATGAAGCCTAACAATCTCCTTGATATATAGCTTTGCATAATCTTCAGCTGTGTAAGTTGTCTTAACTGGCAGAAAATGGGAACATTTTGTAAGTCGATTAGCTATCACCCAGATGGAGTCAAACTTATGATAAGAGCGAGGTAATCCAACAATGAAGTCCATATTAATCACCTCCCATTTCCAGTTCGGAATTTCTATATTTTGAATCAATCCACCAGGTTTCTAATGCTCAACCTTTACTTGTTGACAATTAGGCACCAGACTACAAATTATGGAATAGACTTCTTCATGTTATCCCACCAATACTGCTCCTTAATGTCATGATACATCTTTGTCGAACTAGGATGGATGGAATATCGGGACTGATGGATCTCAATCATAATATTCTCTCCAGCCCTGCCACATTAGGCACATATAATCGGCCCTGGTATCTTAGCGTCCGATCCCTTCCGATCTTGAAAGCTGAAATTTTACCCTGCTGAATACTCTCTCTCAATCGCACCAAGGTAGGATCTTCATATTGTCGTGCTTTTACCTCGGTTACCAAAGATGATTTTGACGTATTCTGTATAGTAACACCTCCGTCATCAGAGTCTAACAATCTGATTCTCATATTGACTAGCTGATGAAGCTCTTTAGTCAACCCCTGTTTACTTGCCTTAATGTGTACTAGGCTTCCCATTGACTTACGACTGAGAGCGTCTGCCACAACATTGGCTTTACCAGGATGGTACAATTTCTCAACGTCATAATCTTTCAGTAATTCAAGCCAACGCCGCTGTCTCAAATTCAACTCCTTCTGCTTGAAGATCTATTGTAAACTCTTATGATCTGTGTAGATGTCATCATAGACACCGTATAAGTAGTGCCGCCATATCTTTAAAGCATATATCACTGCAGCCAATTCCAAATCATGAGTCGGGTAATTATTTTCATTCTTCTTTAATTGTCTTGATGCATAAGCAATCACCTTCCCACGTTGCATCAATACGCACCCTAAACCTACACCTGAAGCATCACAATATACCACATACCCTTCTGTTCCTTCTAGGAGAGTAAGCACTGGCGCGGAGGTCAACCGATTCTTTTGCTCCTGGAAACTATGTTCACAAGCATCAGACCACTGGAACTTGGTAGCTTTCCGTGTTAACTTAGTCAATGGTGCTGATATAGAGGAAAACTCTTCTACAAACCTCCTGTAATATCCTGTTGGCCCTAGAAAACTGCGGACTTCTAACGGTGTTGTGGGTCTTGGCCAACTCTTCACTGCATCGACCTTTTGAGTATCGACACTAATACCCTCGTCAGATATCACATGGCCAAGGAATGCTACTGAGTTTAGCTAGAATTCACATTTGGAGAGCTTAGCATACAACTTACGATCCCGAAGCGTCTGTAATACTATCCGCAGGTGGCCCGTATGTTCTGTCTCTGAACGAGAATACACTAGAATGTCATCAATGAATACAATCACGAATACATCGAGCTAGGGCCTGAATACACTATTCATGAGACCCATAAATGCTGCTGGGGAATTTGTTTACCCGAACGACATTACCAAGAACTCAAAATGCCCATATCTTGTCCAGAAGGCTGTTTTTGGAATATCCTTCTCCTTGACCCTCACCTGATGATACCCTGACCGAAAGTCAATCTTGGAAAAGTACTTGGCACCCTGGAGTTGGTCAAACAGGTCGTCAATCCTTGGAAGTGGATATTTGCTCTTTATAGTAAACTTATTCAACTGTCGATAATCAATACACATCCTTAACGACCCGTCTTTCTTTCGCACGAACAAGACTGGCGCACCCAAAGTGAAGTGCTAGGCCTAATGAAGCCCTTATCCAGCAAGTCCTTCAACTGCCCCTTCAACTCTCGCAACTCTGTCGAGGCCATCTGTATGGAAGGATAGAGATCGGTTGAGTGTCAGGCAACACATCAATGCTAAACTCTATCTCCCTTTCAGGTGGAAGAACTTGGAGTTCATCTGGGAAAACATCTGGAAATTCATTGACCACGGGGATTGATTGTAGAGTAGGCGGCTTCGCCTCCGCATCCCTAACGCGAACGAGATGATAAATTTAACCCTTTGAGATCATCTTCCTTTCCTTAAGATAGGAAATAAACATACCTTTCAGTGTAGCAATGTTCCCCTTCCATTCGATGATGGGTTCACCAGGAAACTGAAACCTAACCATCTTCATACGACAATCAACATTTATATTGCATGACGCCAACCAGTCCATTTCCATTATCACATCGAAATCAACCATTTCTAACTCAAATAAATTCGCTGAGGTTTGACGACTACAAATCAGCATTGTACAACCTCTATATACCCTTATAGCAATCACTGATTCTCCTATCGGAGTAGATACCGCAAGTGGTTTACGTATTAATTCAGGTTTGACGCCAAACGTACTAGCCACAAAGGGTGTAACATATGATAATGTAGATCTCCGATCAATCAACGCATATACATCATAAGAAAACACAGATAATATACCTATAACAACATCCGGAGATGACTTGAAATCCTGTCGACCTACTAGAGCATATGTTCGATTTTGAGTACCACTCGAATTCGGCACTGCACCTCTACCTCTACCATGACTTATCGACTGCTGAAAACCCCGTGCTGGAGGTCGAACTGATAAGGAATAACCAGCCACAGATCCAGTCGGCTGAGCCATACCACCACCTCCTCTGTTAGGACAATCCCGCATCATATGGCCAGGCTGTCCGCAAGAATAGCATGCATCGGAACCTCGACGGCACAGTCCAAAGTGGGCCTTGCCGCACTGATCACAACGAGGTGTTAGGGGTCTCGTCTGACTGGTATCCCTATGATATTGTGAGCCCGATGCCTGCGAACTATGACCTGAACCAGAATAGGTAAATTAATCATATTGAGGCCTCTGAAAGCGTGGAGGAGCACTAGCTACAGGTGGCGCCGAACTCCTCGAAGACTGAGGCTTGAAACTACTATTGAAGTCACCAGAATACCCTGCAAATCTCGCCCTCTTATGCTGGCCCCGATCCTGCTCCCTGTCTGCTCTTTGCTGGCGCTTACGATCCTCTAGTGTCCGGGCATAAGCCTGAATATGGGAAATATCCATGCCCTCTATCAAGGAGGCAGTCGTGCA